>SRHC01000548.1:206774-237791 GCA_004794325.1 Pomacea maculata | reverse complement strand
ATAATAATAATAATAATAATAATAATAATAATAAAGCAATTAAAAACCCAACAAAACAAAAAACAAGGATATTATCTTTCAGAATTAATCATTAAGTATCTAAAATATACTTGGAAGCAGCCATGTGAGTTGAGGGCGTCGTGCTGAAAGCTACCTTCTTCAGTGAGAATGAGTGCCATCTCTTTCATTTTAACTTTTCGTCAACTTCTGTTCAGTCCGTCCGTCTAGTCTATGTGTGTGTTTCTCGTGATACTGTGTTTTACAGGTCAATGTAAAATACTGCACCCGTCTTCGTGATGCCTCGACAGGTCCGCGTAAATAAATGTGTTTCGAGCGCCAAAACGTGAACTACCGCCGCCCCGCTACACATTTAATATGGAGAATATAAACACTGTGTTGTCATTGACCTTCGCCTGCTTACTACAAAGCAAAGCAGTTTCTAAATTTATTGACTGTTATCTTAAAAAGTAAATAAAAATAATGTCAATAAAGATCAACGCACATTTTCTTGGTGGATGGTTAAAAGATCTGATGAAGTATCGTTGTCCTTTTGGCGTTTTTGCAGCTTCCGGTCGGTAGGAAGCACCTTCTTGTGCTTTGGGTCTATCACAAAAAAGAAAGAAAGAAAGAAAGAAAGAAAGAAACAGAGATAGAAATCGAGATAGACATACAGAGAAATTACTTTTTGGAAAATGAAAGAATTTCTGTAGGTATAAAACTTAATACCACTAATTAATGTCCGTCATCATCATTATTAAATGCCATTAACAACAACCTACGAACCTTCTAAACTGGGAAACATACTCGACCTTAAGTTTTGATCACTCTCACCTAAAAATGTCTGAGTTAAAGAATATCTAATACATATAGTGACCATCAGAGTAGTCTAAGCATATCCTTCCAGTCAAGGAACAACTGTCCATAAAGAACCAATATAAATTGTTAGATGAAACACCACGAATTTGCTAAGAATTAGTTAAACAGCTTGTTTCTAACTCATGGATTGCTGCGAAAACGCTGAGTCCAAGACTGCTTCTGTTTCCAGTAAATGTTTCAAGAGTTTTTAATGGACTCACCTCCATTTATCAATTGTCTTATGCAGCTAGGAATGCCCTGTGAGTACAATGAAATATACAAGAATTACTCATATAAAACTGTTTCAGGGACACCAAGAAATCAGAGTAAAGGATTTTTAAAAAATTGATTCGAAATAAGTGTTACTTATAATTATGTTTTACAGACTACTTATATCTTTAGTTAATTCAAATTAGTCACTCACAGCCACTTTTAATTTACATTTATATGCAAAATATTAGGTTTTCTCCACTTCCCCTCCAAGTTTCTAGATCCAATATCAATGTTTATTCAGAGTTATAAAGTATTTTGTGAAAATATTCATTCAGTAGGACTGAGATAAGTGGAAATAAAACTCGTTGTTAGGTCTTGGATGGTTTTACATGAGTGCTAGGACTAAATGAGCAAATCTTACCGTTTCTGGAACATGATTCCTTTCGGTTTGCTTGGTGTCCAACAGCGGGTAGCTCTGCATTATTTTCCATTGGTGTTTCAGGATAGGAATGTCCACTAAATTTCGAAAAAAAAGTTCATTTGTCCCAAGTTATACCACAGTGACTTTGAGCGAGATAATCAAGCAAATTAATGTAGACATCTCCTGGTAAATATTTAAACAATATGTTTGTGAACACGCTGGATAACTCAGATTACGATTTTCGATGGCTACATAACATATACATAAAGTTCCCACATGTCTTCTGTAGTTCTCTTATAAAGTAAGTAATAACACTGACAGTTTATAATGACATAGACATTACACATTACCTCTTAGTTTGCAGCTAGTTTGAGACTGAAGACACTCTTTTAGTTTTTCTTTAATCTGAGGTAAGGATGGTCTGTCTTCAATGACTTGTGTCGTGCAGGTACGGATGAGGTCAAACATGTCTGGAGGAAAACAAGGCCATCTGAATGGCCGAGTGACCTCAGGTGTTGTCACTACCTGTAAATAACCAGATCATCTGGCAAGTAGTACTTGTTCATATTTATACAAGTCTTTTATGCCATATATAAACGGAAAGGGTATGGGGTCACATAGTTAAAAACACAACCGCACAGCAGCTTTGACTTCAAATTAATTAACTCTAGTTTTAGTCCTTCCTATCAAAGGAATTTGACAGAAAGCTTTTGAATAAAACAATACAAGCTCTTTCCAAAATCAATTTTCTATCGACGATGTATTGGTACTGTCAACCAAATAGATTAAAGAAAAAAAATAACAGCGATGAAATCGGCGAAACAAACACAGATATAGAACTTACCAGTTTGAGAATGTCCTCCGTAGACCTTCCTTGCATCTCCGAAAAGGGCTGACAGCCATGTGTAAACAGTTCGTATAACACATAGCCCAAAGAATAAACCATCGACTTTGAAGAGAACTCGCCATAACAAAGGGCTTCCACAGATGTCCACCGAGTAGGAACTGGTCCGGCATCGATCACTGTACCTTGGAAAAAAAATTAATTAATATTTTTTTCTTAGTAAAGACGTCTATTGAGTCCATCATGAAATTTTCAAAATAGAAGAATAAATAGAATGTCTGGGGAAAAGACAACTGGACCAAGGACCAGTGCTACGAGACTTACCTCAGAGGTTCCTCATCCCTCAGAGATGACACTAAATGGTTGTAAACCACTATGAGGTAGCCAGCCCCAGAGGCAGCTCCTCTGTTTTGTACTTTATGCGTGTTTAAACAGTTACCCCTCAAGACCCTTGGAACCCTGTCTGAGCCTCATTAATCTCACTGTGTATCGGGTGCTTTGATAAATACGTGATAATGACCAAAGTGTATCGTGTTACTTAGGGAATAGGGTTTCAGTTCAAAGCAAGACAATACTCACTTCTGACGATATTTCTATTGGCCCTTTCTGAGCAATACCGGTTCGCCAAGCCAAGATTTGCTATTTTCACTTGAACAGACATGACATCTTTTTGAGCTTGGCTTGTCTGTCTTTCTTGCAAATTGTATGTCATGTTGTAAGTCGTGATGTCCCGCAGGACGATTCTCTGCCCGTCTAGAAATTCTAGTGCTGAAATGACATCAAGAGCAGCCTGACAAAGGATGTTGCTAGGCAACCACTTCTGTGTCCCTCGTCTGTCAAGAAGCAGGTGCAACAGTCTGCTCTCACTCACATCCTCCGTAATGTAGAAGGAAGGCATTGGGTGGATTTGGAAGGCAAAAAGAGTAAGAAAACCAGGGTGAGCTTTTATACTCTGGAGTAACTCCAGATTATTTTCGTGTAGCTGATTGTGTTGGTGCTTCCCGGAATGTTTCTGTATGCACTTCATTATCGCTCCACGGCCGAGACAGGATTGCTTTGGAAGATAAAAAGCCACCAGGAGTTTTACTCCAGAATTATCCATGCACTTCTTTTCGATCCACTTGCATGAGGTTTGCTGATCCTGCTTAGTTTTGTTTTGCGAGGAAAGATCCAAATCATAACACACTTGAATTCCAGCCAGGCGCACCCTGGTGTCGATGTATTTCAAAATCGTCTCCGCCAACTGCAGGTTGCACCTTGTCATCAAATCTTTTATCATCAGGCGCACTTCACCACATGAATGAAAGTGCAATAGTGTCAGCTCTTCTAGCAGTGTCTTTTTCTGGCTGGATTTAAGAACTATTTGGTTGACAAGGGTAACCAACTCTTTGGGTGAGTCTGAAGTTCTTCCTTGCACATTCTGACGATCTGATAAAATATTATACATATAGTATAAGCATTGAGATTTAAAAAGTTTAAAAGACTAAAAAGCAGCTAGTATTCATTATTACAGCATAGTATTTTTATGTTGTGTTGTAAAACGATTACACGCAGGAAATTTCAAGCTGTTGTCAAAGATCGGGAGGGAGGCAATGGAAGCATAGGACTAAGAATTCAAAAGGGTAAAGAGGTTTCGGTAAGGGTTATCTATCCTAAAGCCCATATTTCCTGCCTGAAATCACTGCTCTTATGTGTACTGATGTTTGTATAGTGTGTCTAGATCTTATCAAACTAATGAGAGAGTTGAAATGGTATCTTACCGTTCCGTAAACTCAAATCTTCAATATTGTGTGCCAAAGTTAAATTGAGAAATACGTTGATACTGATTGCTACTTTATGTTCATTGGAATATTGTTAATTAGACCACCGATTAATCGGACCAGCCGCTTAAAGATGATGATGATGATGATGATGATGATGATTTTTTCACAGCGGTTTTAGACTGCACATTTGCCCCACAATAATGTAAAGCAGAGAGAAACAGTAACTTTTGTAGACAGACCTACCTTCATTAAAGGCTGTGTTCAGAACAGACGCCAGACAACGTAGACCGAAAAGGTCAAATGTCAGACGACTGATTTCCTCCAGCTTTCGTCTGCTCACTTCCTCCAGGATACGGTTCACTTTCAATGTAAGTTTAGGTATCGTGGGACTCCACCCAACTTTGCAAATCTTCGAAAATGAAAAACATATTTTGTATATAATCCTCCACGTTTTTCTTTAGTCACCCAAGGGAAACACGTGAGATAGGCGCAAAAAAAAAAAAAACAAATCTTGGGCTGCCATAGGCCCGGCTTGAACCTACAACCGGACAAAACTGATTTTCAAATTATTTCAGATTTTTTCCCTTACTTCCGACACTGCTTCAGTCACCACGGGGCTATGTTCAATGTGCTAACAGTATATACATATACACCCTTTAATTGTGATACCTACTCTCTTCATATAGTATGGTTTACATACAAATATTTAAACATTTTTATCATTAACGGTTGAAGAGCGATCATGACTAGAATTAACCGTAGCAAGAAGTTTTGTGTTATTTATAAAACAGGAGAATCTTTGTACTTGTATAAATACACAGACGCGGAAAGTTCACAAGGGTTGTCTTCTTTGAATTTGAATGTGGGCATTGAGATGTGGTGAGACCATTTAACAATATGTTAAATTCATAGAGAAAAGGGTGATATTAATAAAATTGTCTCCGTAATTACCTCCATAACCAGCGAGTGAAAACACATAACAAGATAGCCCATGTTGGCTTTCTTAAGCTCCTTGTCTGTAAGTTTTAAAAACATCTGCTTTGTCCATTTGACTCTCGTGTGCCGAGAACCATCTGGCAAAACTGCTTTAATCATGTCGCTGAATATCTGTGAAATCTCCTCCAGTTTTCTTAATTTCGTTTTGCTACCTTGGGCTGTCATGACCGCAGAAACAGAGAAACAACATCAAGCGACCAAAGTACCAACAACATCAAAAGCAAAATACACGCAAGCACGTATATAAGATATATTCTAAATCAATTAATATTTTAATTTCGATATTATTTTTGTGTTCTTTCTATTGCCTCTGTTGGTATCTAACACAGTAGTCTGGTTTTTCATTAGCGAACGTTCGTCTCGTTCGTAAGTCTGTACTCCGCTAGGATCATCATTATCAAGGCAAACGAATAACTTGTGTTTATTCCTCCCCCACCCCCTTATATTTCGAAAAAGAATAACAGATTGAACCTACACAGTTCTTACTTTCACAATCTTTCAAAGTATTGCACAACTTTTCTTGAACCAAAGTCACGCTTTCCTGTAGTTCGGAGGGCGACCGGTGGTCTGGAAGAAGAAGCGCGCATGCTGCTAGAAGGAACAGGTGAATGTTGTGAAGGAGGCGCGCGTGGTTTCCATGGTTACAATGTATTGTTGAGATAATGGCAGTCATCACTTTTGACAGATCCTGCGCTGATTTATATCCATGTCTGAAATAATAGGTTGGACTTGTTCTTAGATGAAAACAAACACTAGAATAGCTAGTGGAAAGCTTGCCACTTACTGGAAGTTTAAAAAAGCTACTCGGTATTACAGAAGATAAATATCAAGATCGTCTTCGTTTTAAAAACTCCATCATTTGAATTTTAGTTCAGTAGTGTATGTGTGTGTATATTTTTATACTTGTCTTCTGTTAATTAAAGGTATTTATGAAGGACTCAACCATCTTTATTAGCAAAGGACTTCATAGCTTATAAGGTGATGTGAATGCAATACTTGAATAATCATTAATAGTTATCTTTAAAAAATCTCTACAAAATCACAATTGAACAAGAATACCTCACTTGTTTTCAAGAAGTATGTGTTCCAGACAAGAGACAGCTCGATCTTGAACATCTGTATCGCAGACCATCAAACACTCAGCGGCGTCGGCCATGTTTAGTGTCTCCAGGGCCGTTGGCAGTCTGTCCAGGAGCAGCGCCTCTCGGAGGGAAGCATGGTGTGTATGGCAGTCATGGTTGGTCAGACCGCAGACAATGTCCCGCACGTTCATATGACCACAGTCCACATTTTCTGTACACGTGTAAAAATGCATACTGCCATGTGATCTTTGTGTATGACATTCGCTCTAACCCACCACAAGTCTCCGTTTGAGTAAAGATGGGCGTGACCAAGAGCATGTGTCCTTTTAAAGACATGACGGTGAGGCAAAGTTTTATCAGGTTGGATCGAGATAGACCCGTGTTAAAGGATCTTTGAACCAGCACACTTTGTGACAGCCGCTGGCCCAACGAACCCTAGTATTGCACTGTGAAGTGTACTGATGGAATGGTAAGACACATCAGACACCCTGGACATTTAAAAGCTGTTTCAAAAATTCCTGTTGGAAGTTGTTGTATGGTTCTGCATGTGACCCTGTATAAAACTTCGTGAAAATATCCGACATCAACGTCTACAGAAGAACTGACTGGCAAACAAACAAATTGATGAACTCTCCTTGAGCAACATGCTTGGCGCCACTATAGGGAACATCTTAACCTGTTCTATCAGTCAAGTCTCTCACCCTTGACCAGTAAGGATTAAGATTAATAATCTGTTCTTTATGCTTCTGATGAACTGATTGTTTTTACTTTACCTTTATCAAAATCGCAACTGGTGTAAGTGGTATCACAAATTAAGCTTTCAGGTATCAAGGAACAACATCGTTACCAGCTGCGACCGAAATCCTACTAAACCAGATATCTTGATAACTAATATTTCAAATTAGAGAAAAACAGTGATAAGAGATAAAAAGTAAGAGAAATCAGTTATCGAACCAATTTAAAAAATCTCACAAAATTAGTAACCCTACCCATCAAAAAGTTTGCAAAAAATGTTGTCAATTAAACCATTTGCAGAAAAGGCTTTCCCACTGCTTTTAAAATAGTGCAAACATTTGACTTGCCTACCTGAGCGTTTGAGAAGAGAAGCAAGTAAATGTGTTCCAGTACTGAGTGAATCTGTTCCAGTACTGATATCTGACACCTGAAGACTATCAGCATGCAGGTAACAAGATGGTTGTAATCGGCTGGGGTTGGTTCTGGGAGTTGATTTGACTTCAGTGTTGTCCTCCACATTGACAGCCTCATCCTGTGGATATGTGTATTCTGTATGACTGCCATTGATGACAGTACTCGGCCTGTCTATGGTACTGTGAGCTGAAGTGTCTGAAGATGACAGTTGATGACCAGATGAAGCTGTGGAATCACTTCCACTTAAATTTATTATAGTAGTCTGTATGTCTATAGTATTGTGAGCTGAAGTTTCCGGAGATGACTGATGCTTACCAGATGAAGTCGTGGAGTCACTATCACTTGAATTTACTAAAGTAATATGTATGTTATTAGTACTGTGAGCTGAAGCTACAAAAGATGGTTGATGCTGACCAGATGAAACTAGGGAATCACATGTTCCTCTTTCTGATGATGATTCTAGAAATTCTGACTTAACTGGATTGTCTTGAGGCTGATCAGGTGAAGGACAGGCGCCATTTTCCTTCAGCTGCTCATTTAGACTGTTTGTCCAGTTTTCTGGCGATGTCACTGGACCATCTTCAAGGTGATTGGATAAAGGTACAGTCGTCTGTGAGCTTACAGAGATTTTTTTATTTTCTGACAATGGTTCTTCAAATCCTGCTGGAACGTGCCTATAACTAGTCACAAAGGTACTCTCTTTTTGCTGTACACCTGGAATGTCTGTGCCTTTTTCTGGTGATAATTTCCAGGATCTTGAGTTGAAATGACCAAACTGATTCTGGTCAAATGAAAGTGTAGATACACTGCCATTATGTTGACCACTTGAAGTGTTTGTTTCATTTTCCGATTGTAAGTTATCATTAAGTTGATGGGATGAAGGTTCAAATTTAGTGTCGCCTTCCTGCTCAGTTAGACTGCTTGTCACAATTTCTGAAGAAAATTCTCCGAATCCAGATGTTTCGTGGCTATCTTGAAGCTGGTCGGATAAGGGTTCAGATTCATTTTGTCTTTGCTGCTCGCTAAATCTTGTATTCTCATTTGCTGACGATAATTCCTCAAACCCTGAATCCACAGGGCCACAAGGAATCTGGATAGAAGTGGATTCCAGGTCATTGTTATTCTGCTGGGTGCTTGGGGTATTTCTCCTCTTTTCTGACAACAATTCCCCAAATCCTATCGCAGGACGAGTCTCATAAGATGGAGATGTAGATTCCCTCCCGCTAGAAAACATTTGGGAGTTAGAAGCCATTTTTGTCAACTGCTACATCCAGGCATTGATACGGCCATATTCTGTCCATAAAATGCTTTTCGACAAAATAACCAAAGCATTTACGAAGTCCTTTTAATCGCCAGAAGATGACTTTTACCTACATCCCATCTTTTTTCCTTGGCTCTTTTAAGCTGCATAGCTTATTGAAGCACATGCCTTAGCCTGTAGAAAAAAAAATCATAAATTAATTTATAAGTGTCATATAACATAATACATATATAAATCGAGAAAAAATAAACAGTGAGAAAAAGACAAAAAGTAGGGTTTGTCCTTGAGACATTTTGTAACATGGGAATGAGAATGTGAACATGTAGGTAGATAACAGATGTCGGTAAACTTCCTGTTCTCACATCGTCGTCAGGTTTAGTCCTGGTGAATGTGATGAGTTTACAACAACGGGCGAGCGCTCGCTGAATGTGCTGGGAGTACATCAACGGGAGAGAACATAAATAATTTCGTGCTATCTCGGGTATTTTTTCTGCCCACCCCGAATGTGACGGGGTTGTCCTCGCTTCAGCGAGTACGGTGTGACAGCCTCTTACAACCTGACATACAAGGTGTCTGTAGTGTGTACACGACTGTGTACCTGACCCAGCAAGGGATTGTGTGCTTGCAAATAGTTCGTGAAGCGAACGCTAGTAACAAAATAAATACGGTTTTTCTTAAACATAAAACACTCATCATCGACACCAATTTCATTCAGATTTTTGTAAACAAAAGAGTTTTTATCATTTAATAGAGAAAGGCTTTACTTAAAATCTTAATCGCATTTCTCTTTTTATTTCCATTTGACTTAGTGGGAACTGAAGTATTGTTCCACTTGGTGGCACACTACTACTGGTCTCATCCACGACATAGGTAAAGAATGCATTTCCAGATCTCAAGAAACTAAGTAATAAAACGGATTTTTGACGAAAGGAATTTTAATAACAAAGGAATGCAACAATAAACCTTTGGCAGTATCAAAATCGTATAAAAAAATAAAATAGAGAAAGAGGCGTTAAAAATAACTCTTCATATTAAAATATATTTATCTTTCTTGTGATCCTATCAAAACCGTACGACTGAAATGTTCACATCTCTGAGAAATCTATGGCTTTGCATTATTTGTAGTTACACTGTAAAGTATTTATGTCCTAGAAATCATTAATGGGGTACACATTAAAAACACTCACAAAACTCTTAAACATTGTGACTGCTCTGCTCGTAACCTGAAAGAGCAAGGTGCTGTCTTAGTGTCCTCTCTGTTGCCCACAGGACAGACGGTCCATGTGTGGTACTAGGACTCTATACAACTTAGACATCAAGAGTTGTCTGTATGATTTATTGCTATTTTTGGATAACGGAGGACTCGGGCTGTATACATAAGTTATAGCCTTCAAAAGTTTTATAACTGGCTGTAGCACTGATGATTTCGCCAAAAGTTACTTTGGCTTCAGGTTTTATTAGCATATATAAATAAAGCGGTCAGCAATTTTTCTGTTTCAACATGATGTCATTGAGACTACATTACATTAAAAAAATGATTCGTTCACTTACCTTGATATATATATATACTTTTTATTAATATCAAAACTGTGGAACCAAATTTCATTTCGTCCACGTTCAAACAAACGAATACTGACATGTTCTCTAAGCTTCCAAAGCTTTACAGTATACCACAACAAACACGAATGTGTATCAGGAACAGTAATGTGAAAGAAATGCAGTCCTGACAAGGACACATAGCCGGAAACCCGATCAGGTCACACATGAAGCGAGGGCAAGTCGTCCCCCTGGGGCAACATCAACTCAAGGCAAAGAGTCTTGTATCCAAAGTTATAAGGCGGGGGTCCAAACCCGGCAGATGTTTGAACCCTGGAGTAGTAGTTATAAAGCTCTGGCTTGGGGATAAGTGTCTTAGGATAAAGATACACCAAGCAGGGGCCGCAGGATCTGTACACTACTTTCTAAGTTTGGAAACAAGACTCTTTTTCCTTCAGAGCCCCATTGTACCCTGGAGAAATGTAATAGCTGACAGGAGGTACGTGTGAGGTTGCCTAACCTCTATTACTAGGTAAGCTATGGCCCAGATAGCTTCCTGAAGTATTGTTTGTGTGTTTGTGTGCTTGTGGGGGGTGTCCTAGGTGATAATCTATCTCTTGGTCAGCTCCTATTTGCACCCATAAAACTATTTTTCGGAGGCTTACAACAGGGGCAGTGACTACAGACATAAAGATTACTCGGGTTACACGGGGTGGGCGCCTAGTTGGCCCTGTTCACACCAGGACTCGTGTTATTTGATACGACAAACACAATCTACTGTGACACTTTGCTCATGTCACCTGCATAGACGCAATGCCTACCTTTCTAGCCACACACCTTGAGCTTTTCATTCTTGTGGAAGTGAAAGGAAAAGTAACATTTTTAAAAAGTAACTGTTAACAGGAACAGTAACTGTAAAAGTAACTGTTGTAGCGAGTATATATGACTAGAACACAGGTGTAGACTGTATACCTTGCTGAAAGTCAAGGTTCACTCAGAAACAGGTACAAGCAGTTGATTCAATTTCTTAAAAGCTGAAGGAGACTATTGGAGGTTCACCTCGCTCACAGGTGCTCTCCCGACACACATACACATATTGAAGCTTTTCACCATTCTCAAGTTACTAGTTGCTCCCTTCTGCACAGTTTCAAATAATAATAATGCATAATTTAAGGCTCTGTGCTCTTTATATCTAGCAAAATTAACGTTCATCCCCACACTAGCATAACAACATTAATAATATTTATAGCAATGGATAATTAGAGGCTCTTTGTTCTTACAATAAAAAGAATAATCATACTACCGCACGCACCTATAAACACAGAACAGAGCAAGCATCATGTGCGAGCAAGGTTGCTGCCTGTGAATAACTTTCTACATCTTCCTCTACTGTGCACATTGATGAATATTGCAATAACACATAGCGAACCTCTAAATTCTGTCTTTGAAGAAACTAACTTTGACAGACACATTGTAAAGTGAGATTGCTTACACACCCTGCACTGAGATAGGTTTTAAATTTACATCTGTGCACATTGTATAAATGTGTTCTTTGTACCAGGTAGTCCGAACTAGTTCTTGAATTGCTTGTCCTTTTGTTCTGATGTCATTGAGGATAAAACCAATAATATTTCTACATTTCACAAAAGTTTCTACTTCTATGGAGGTCCTTTTTGGTCGCATGCTGCTGGTGACAGGAGAGCTTTAATGAGACGATGAGCTAGGCAAGGTGGGTGCAGGACTCTTGTCCCACCAGTCTTCTGGAACAGGAGTAAGATATTTGGACTTTGTATGACATGTACTCTTCTCGCAGCCATCCTGGTGGTCAGCAAGGTCAGCAGCTCTGGTAAACGGGAAGTGAGGGACATAAATCTGCTTGTCCGACCAGTCATCTGGAACAGGCCTCACACAGCTACTCATTCCATGATTGTCATTGTTTTCGTAGGCGACTTCATCAGTGCAAAGTGTTTCAGGAACCACAAACAGAGGTATGTTGACTTTGTCTTCTCTCTCATCCTCCTCATGCTCTTGCTTTGATCTGTCTGTGTTCTTCAAGTGCAGAGGAGAGACTTCATCTCCCCAGGAACTCATTTTGCGATTGTTTTTATCGCCACTAGTCTGAACATAACTGCTCGAAAGACTATCACAGGCTTTCACTAGTGGAAGCGGAGGGAGCAACTGATCATCTCGGCGATGTTTGATGACTTTTCTTGCCGTAGTCATCTCCTGGGGTAAACCAGGTATCAAATATGTCTGACTGACGATGTTTCTGGAATGAGAGTCGGTTGGATAAACTGTTTCATCTGGAATACCCATTTGTTCTCGATCACACAGCATGAAGCAGTAGAAGTTTGAGCTTCGAGTAAATGTGTCAACCGTTGACATTTCTTGGTATTCGTTCGATGATTTGTTATCACCCAGGATGTCTTGGTAATCACAGTCATCGCCTGAATCACCAGAAGCATCCACAGGAGCAGAGGTCCATCCTATTTTTCTTTTCGTTAATTCAGACTTCGATGATGAATGTGTTTTTACACGCTTTGTTTGCTTCTTTTTAAAAATATCGAAAAAAGTTCTGAAAGAAATTTTCTTTGAATCTTTCCGGATGTTGTCGTCTTCGTGAGTGTTTAGGTCGGATTCAGCATGAGACCCAGCATCAGTCTGGACAACTCTGGTCCCATGTGAAGACACACATACTTCGGTGTAGAGGCATGTAGAATATCTGCAAAGGTATGTTAACATAAGATATTCTTTAGTAAATAAAGTATATGACTCATCGACATAAAAAATTCACATTCGTTCCAAACTCTAATGTGATTGCTGTGTATTATATTAAATGGAAACCAGGAAAATATGTTTGAAAGCATTTCAGCATCCGTGCACGTGACAGCGAAGAAGTGGTTTCGAACACCCACACCCGACAAGGTTAGGGTATGACCTTTACCTTCTTTTAAGTTGAATGATGACATCAGATATTTTGGGCCTTTCCTCTTTATCCGGGTGTCTGCAGTCACCAACAAGTTTGTAAAGCCACTCAGGCATGTCTGGTACCCTCGGTAGGTGAACTCCTTCTTGAGTTAAGCGCACCACCTGCAAAGAATTCAAGAAGAAACAATATTCGTGTCCAGATCCCAAACAAGAAGTGAAATATACGAGAATGGAGAGAATGCATTTGTTTTTCTCTCCCTCACTCTTTCTCTTATTCATCCAACCGCCGACAAAAAATGCACGTTTGTGTATGTGCAGCCATTCACCTGTAAAACTCATACAAATCGGCAGATCCACATCTGTGCCTTGTTATGGAAGTGAACATCAACACACACCCACGTTGGTAAACAAGCAAGAAAATTAAATTGACTGAAATGCTGTCATTTTCACACTAATCTAGACCTTTCCATGGTCAATACCTCCTCTTTAGTTTTCTCAGGAAAAGGGACGAGATCCGATTTTGTTGCCGCAGGGTTTCTGGAGCAAACGTGGTGGATGTTGTAAGTCTCCCAGAAGGTGGTGCCCAGCATAAATATATCATTCTCCTTGGTGTACACGTTGAAGTGCAAAACTTCTGGTGAAAGCCTGGTGAAATAATGTATGCACTTTAATACCATCTTTCTAAATTTCTGAAACATGTATTTTTTATGATCGGTATCACCATTTTAATATTGTAGAGAAGCCTATGTAGTAAGAAGTAGTAAGCAAGCATTTACTATGATCGTTAATTTTTAAAAAAATAACACGCACCAGCGCAAGCTGTCTGAGAAGACCATTTCTTTTTCTCTGATGAACCCTCGTTCAGCCAGGTGGACCATGCGTCCGATCCTGGCAAGGATAATCTGGAAAAAAAATTAAAATCATTAATATCTAAAGAAATTATCACAGTAAGAAGATAGTTTCTTTGTTAGGGAAGGATGAAGGAAGATCCCAGCTATTCCTGGCAGCAAGCACCTCAAAAATAAAGATGCCACGGTACAGGATCGAATGATGAAATCATCGAAATGGCATTAAAGATGGTTTGATGATTCAGATGATGTAAACAATTGTAAAATGTAAAAATCTTAAGTGAAAGAGAAAGTGAGAGAGAATATGTGAAGAAACAAATTTACTTTTCCGTTGTCTCTAGTAATGAGTATATTTTCAGCTTTCAGATCTCTGTGTAGCCAGTTTTCTTGGTGCAGTTGTTGTACACACTCGGCGATAGCAATAAAAGTGTGGACATTCAACCCCTCGTCTTCATCCCCAGGGAGAGTGAGTAGGCCCATCCTCGTGGCATCAGCCAGTGTTACAGCAGGTTCGTAGTACCTGTCCTAGTAGACACATAGGAAGAACATCACTTTACGATTGTGAGTACGAGAAACATTGCCAGGCGGGGCAGGGGTGTGATAGATGAAAGGTAAGAACACTGGAAGATATCAGACTTGTGGTCATACTTTACCTGAGAGATGTGGTTACATTGGAGGTGAATCTGCGCGTACGTCCACGACAAGACACTGTCCAAGGTAGACCTTTGTAATTCAGGCAGAACAGTTTCCACAAAAGTTGGCATCAGGACTTCACAGACACTTGTCAGTCCATCCTAAATTATAAAAATAATAAATGATAATGTATTTCAGCAATGCGCTCTTTGTCCTCTCAATACTTTCAAGAGCTCCCACTTGTCGCGTACCACCCCCCAGCGTCCACGGAGCACGCTCCAGGCCACTCACACAGCCGGAGGCAGGATGCGACTTACTTCTCGAACCCGTGCCCAAGCGAAGACCAAGACAAAGACGAAAAGAACGACACAAATACGAAGTTTAATATAAAAAAAAATATATATATACCCAAACACCCAAATACCTAATAAAACCAAGGAAAAGAAAATACCGATGCGAGTACTTACAAAAAAAAAAACAAAAAACAACAAAAAAACCAACACCCAGGTACTGCACCCCCGCAAAGAAAATAAAAACAAAGAGCAAACGCGCACAAATTGTAACACAGCAGTAAAAAAAAAAAAAAACCACGCGCACAGCAGCCCAGTACAGTCAGTTAAACGTAGTTTCCCCTGAGTCTTTAATTCTTAACACAGAACAGGGGCTTGAGGCGCTTAGTACACAGTCTCAGGAGCTGGTTCACAGTACAGTTCCCTTTCTGAATGCAGGCGTAGAACCCGTAGACGTAGACATCACAAATGAAGAAGTGCAGAATGGTTGATTATATCTCAGACGAATACTCGTCGGACAAAAGGGCGTGGAGCCAGGACACTAGGCACGCACGCAAAGCACGTATACACAGGAAGTACACAGTAAATACACACCAAGGGCGTGCACCCCGGACATACACAAAAAGCCCACACGGCTTATGCTAACGACCGACGGTCACCCCGAGAAGAAACGGAAGCACACTCCCGTAGACACTAAATGTCACAGCACAGACTCCAGCCGTCTTCTCAAAAAACTCTCCGCTCTACTCAGCGCCTTGGTAAGAAATCTCCCACCAGCAGCGACCAGCCCTCGAGCAGACCTCACGTGACGCAGTAACTGTGACGTCAGGTGCTGCTACAGACAACGGGCGAAGGCCTTGACCTCTTCCCGCGAACCGGACAAAAATAGCCTGAAAACACACGTTAACTGTCGTCTGCTGTCAGCTACCTCTCCAATACAGGAGCGTCCCCCCGCGCTGAGAGAAATACAGACGTAGACGAAATCATGACACGTGACACCACTTGTACAAAATTATCACACTTACTAGACTCTTAACCTCATCATGACAAGTACCACCTCCTCAGGACAAGTACCATCTTCTCTTCTTTCTCATTTAGTCTGCTTAATTGATATTTTGTTACTTGAGGTATATTTTGAGACTGAAAACTAATTAATCTAAGAAACAACACTGGTATCTGCGTATTCGAACGTTTTATGTATTTTTTGTTTATTTGTTTGTTTGTTTGTTTTGTACGAAAGTGAAAATGCAATAGAAGTCACCTCTCTTGTCTTGATGATTATGGGATCTAATGAATAATTCTCGTCCTTTATGTCCTTTTGTTGCTTCCAGTAGTCCGGCAGCTGGTTCCGGTACCTTCTTTGGTCTACCACGAAAAAAAGAAGAAAACAAACTTGTGTAAAATCAAGGAATTTCCATGGTCAACAGACTTCGTTCAAAAATAAAGACATTGGCAACATATCCATATAAACATTGTGAAGCAGCTTAGAGGCGAAGGAAACGATAGGAAACAACTGAACATTGTTCACCGTTCACAGACAAATGTCATCTCCGTCCCGCAACCTTTGCAGGTGTAGCGCCTTTGAGACACGTGACAAATATAAAAATAATTGCTTTTAGGGTCCAGCGAAAATTTCTCATTAAAAGATATATGTAATTACACAGACTTAACAAGTCTTAACACCTAGTATTTATGTGATTAATTAAAGTGCTAACAATTTAGCTATTGTTTAGATGACTCGTGAAAAATACTGACCAGTGTGCATATGTTGATATCTCATGTAGTTTGATGAAAATAATGATACTCACCTATTTTCAAGTTTCGAATGGAGTTTGGAATACCCTGAAAAAATTTTAGAAGATAAAAAAAAATAAATATGAAAAAAATTCTCTTTAATAAGAGGATATAAAGATAGAAATAAACCAGTCAAAGGAAACTTGTTTATTAGAATTATTATCTTAAATATAATTTTCTAATTCGATCGTTTATCCATTTAAGTTTTACGGGATTTCTCAATTTCAACGTGAACGAACATAAAACTACAAGATTATTTGGAAAAGTTTAACGAGGGAAAAGTGTTTTTCATTACAATACTGGATAAAATACATAGGATAAAATACATAGGATAAAAGTGATTTGGTATAACCTGGGATCATACATCTATTTTTGGATGAAACACTGGTTGGTTTTTACAAACCACTTCAAGCAAGAACTCATCCAGTGACTCTCACCCTCTCTGGAACATGACATCTTTTGACCTGTTGTAAGTCCAGCAATGGATAGTCCTGTTCTTTGTCCCATCTTTGCTTAGAGCTACGAACCTCGACTGAATTTTGAGAAAAAGAACGAAGTTTACCAATTAAACACAACTGTAAACCTGTACTCCTCTTCTTGAGTTTAGAGAATACTGCGAAACGATGAGTAAATTTGCGCAGTAAGACTAAAAACTATATTCAAAGGCATAATACTTGTCAATACACAAGAACATACACAGTATAATTTCAAACAGTTAATGTTCACTTTAAATCATTTTTCCAACTTGATTTTCTGGCGCGCTGTTCTTCTATGGTAATCTAACAGCTAACAAGAAACAAACAAATATATAAAGTGCTCCTACCATTTTGGTTGCAGTTGCTGCAACTTTGAAGAGATGCTTTTAGCTTTCCTGTAATCTGAGGAAGGGAAGGTCTGTCTGCATTGTCGTGGGTCGTACAGCTGCGCAAAAGGTCGAAAATGTCTGAAGGAAAACAAGGCCACCTGAAGGGCCGTGTGCATTCTGGAGTCATCACTACCTGATATCGAGAAAATATCATAGTAATTGTACTTAAAAGATATTAAAATTTATATTATTTGAGAATCATGGGTTGAAATACAGACACTTGAACTCGCTGTCTTCTCATTTACTGTAGCTTCATAACTATTGGCTCTGGAGTTAACTTGTGTCTTAGTCGGCGCATCACGAAAAAGGAAAGAGAAACCAAATAGTTGAGGAGAGTTGGTGGTTATACATTATCTTCTGGTGCCACTACAACTAAATAAAGCCAAGGAACTGATGAGGAAGAGCATGACGACGACGACGATGTATATTCACACATACACAGCTAGATACATAATCGTGGACATGTGACTTACGAGTTTGAGAATGTCCTCCGTAGACCTTCCTGGCATCTCAGAGAAGGGCTGACAGCCATGTGTAAACAGTTCGTATAAAACATAGCCAAACGCATAAACCATCGACTTTGAAGAGAACTCGCCATAACAAAGGGCTTCCACAGATGTCCACCGAGTAGGAACTGGTCCGGCATCGATCACTGTACCTTGGAAAAATTAAATGATTTAAGACTGCTGCTGTTCTGGGGATATTTTATACTAAAAGAGAGAGTAATGCAGTATAGTTGAAGAAGATAATAATACTACACAAACACTTTATAAAGCTTATTTTACAAAACTCTGATTGAGCTTTAATACTCAGCTGGCTAATTATTCTAGAAGTATCAGTAGGAGGCGGGGAATTCTTTAGAGCTGCTTTATAAAGACCAGATGGTAAAGATGTAACTTGACAACATGGTCACATTCAAAAAGGAAGACAACACTTACTTTTCACAATATTTCTATCCTCACAGTCACTTTCTATGCTGGATGTACTCGCCAAACCAAGATCTGCTACTTTGACTTGAATGGCTGTAATGTCTCCACGATTTTGGCTCTCTTGCCTTTCCTCAGTATAGTATATCATATTGTAAGTTGTGATGTCCCGCAGGATGATTTTCTGCCCGTCTAGAAATTCTAATGCTGATACAACATCGAGTGCAGCCTCAATCAGGATGTTGCTAGGCAACCATCGCTTGGTGTTCCGTCTGTCGAGAAGCAGGTGCAGAAGTCTGTTCTCACTGATGTCTTCCGTGATGTAGAAGGAAGGCATTGGATGGTTCTGGAAAGCATGTAGAGTAAGAAAATTTGGGTGGGTTTTCACTTTCTGGAGCATTTCCAGATTCTTTTTGTACACCTGATGCTCACCAGAGTGTTGTTCCATGCACTTCGTTATAGTTCCACGACCTAGACATGATGGCTTTGGAAGATAGAAGGCCACCACGAGTTTCACTCCAGCATTACCCAAGCACTTCTTTTGGGTCCACTTGCAAAAAGTCTTTGGAGCCTGTTTAGGTTTGTCTTCTGGTGAACAATCCAAATCATAACACACCTTTATTCCCGCCATGCGCACTCTTGTGTCAATGTATTTCAAAATTGTTTCTTCTAACTCAAAGTCGCACTGTGTCAAGGAATCTGCTATAAAGAGGCGTACTTCACAACATGGATGGAAGTTCAATCCCACAAGCACCTCTAGCAGCACATTTTTACTGTCGGATTTAACAACTAACTCATTGATTAGAGTAGCCAATATTTTGGGCGAATCTGAACTTCTTCCAAGTAAATTTTGGCGTTCTGGAAAAGAATCATCAACAAATTATATTTATTATAAAGTGAATTAAAACATTGATAAGTTGAAGACTATAAAATTAGTAAAGATTGTTTTTATAAAACTAAAATTAAAAGTACCTTCAGGGCTGTGTGCATATATTATTTACCTTCATTAAAAGTTGTATTTAGAACCAAGGACAAACAACGAATGGCGAATATGTCAAAGGTTAGGCGAATATTTTCCTTCGTCTTACGTCTGCAGATTTCCCGGAGAATGAGGTTTATTTCTCCTGCAAGTTTTCTTATTGCAGGACTCCACCCAATATCTTTTATCTGTAACAAACGGAGCACAGTTTGTTCTGTAAGCATCCATTTTCTTGAAAAATGATCAGGTAGAACAAATGAGCGAAGATAAGACATTGAATATGCAATGACTAGCAAGAACATCGTTTATCTCTAATCATCATGTTACTCAGACCAAATACATGATAACTAGATAGTAGGAGACATTTCCAAAGGGAAATTAAATGGAATCTTTAATTACCTCTAACACAAGCGAGTGAAAATACAGAAAGAGATGGATGAAGGTGGCTTGCTGCAGCTTCTTGTCTGTGTTTTTTCGCTTTGCAAACACCTGGTCTCTCCATTCCTTTATTGTCTGCTGAGGACTATCTCGGGAACCTGCTTGAGTCATGGCGGCAAGTATCTGTCGAATTACCTCCAGTTTACTGGATACTCTGTTGTTGCCTTGGCCTGTCAGAAACAACAACACGATGCACAAATAAATAAATACAACTTAAAATACTATATGCAAACAATGAAGATAGCAACATCTAGAACATCCTCAAGACACACCTACTGTCGCTTGTATGCACACAAACTCTCTCATTCACGCACACACAAACACTTTCTAATCGATGCAGTAAATTCGAGTACCAGTCAGTCTTTTATTTTGAAAGAAGCAAAATTTTAAAGTAATTCTTACAGGCACAGTCTTTCAAAACACTGCACAATTTTGTTTTAACCAAGTTCATGCTTCGCTGAACATCGGGTGGTAGTTGGGGTATTCGAAGAAGCTCGCAAGCTGCTAGAAGGAACAAGTAGGTATGGTGCCATAGATGTGTTGTGTTGCCATGGTGGCGGTGTATTGCTAAGATGGTGGCACTCATGACTGTTGACAGGTCCTGTGCTGATTGGTACCCCTGTCTGAAATACAAGGCTACTGTAAGATGTATGTAAGATGACACCAAACACAGCAACAAGAAGAAGGAAAATTATTTTATGATTGAATACTCAAAGTATGAAAACAACCCATTCACTGTCACAAACTTTAAAAACCGAGAATGCATCTTAACTTTATTTGATATTGCTTTAGATTTCATAATAACATTTAATACAAATTTTATACTGCGTTTGGAACTTTCTTTAGCGAGAGTAAAAGACAAAATAGACTTTGAGGTATTGTCTAAGTCTGGAGGTGAACTAAAGTCTTTAAATAATTACTCAGCTATCCTCTTGCCTTGACATCAATAATTACCTGTTTACAAGAAGTATGTGCTCCAGACAAGAGACAGCTCGATCTTGAACATCTGGATCGCAGGCCATCAAACACTCAGCGGCGTCGGCCATGTTTAGTGTCTCCAGGGCCGTTGGCAGTCTGTCCAGGAGCAGCGCCTGTCGTAGGGCAGCATGCTGTGTGTGGCAGTCGGGGCGAGTCAGTCCATGGACCATCTCCTGTATGTTCATATCGCCATAGTCCACGCTTCCTGTACGCATGTCAACTTTATAGTCCATGCTGAGCTTGAATTTCAAAAGACACTTTATCTTTATAGTCCAGACTGAGCTTGAATTTCAAAAGACACTTTATCTCTTAAGAAAGGGGAAATTCATAGAATTTAAAACGCCTTGACTTTGAGAGGCTGGGTGGCCAAGGGATCGCAGAGATTTCATTGGTCCAAGTTTGAAGAAAACACTTTGCAGAGACCCTAGCCAAAACAATCAAAAAGAGGTATCGAAATGATATCCTATAATTTTATGACCAAAAAAAGGGTTTTGAAGACTGAGATAAAGATCAGAGAAAAATGCTGTCAAGGAAAAAAAAAACAGGTTTCAGAGTATTGCCACGCCGCAAAAGATGGAATAACAAACATTCTGTCTGATACCGAGGGCCCCAGCAAGTGATAAAAACAGACGTGGATGCCAATGTCAGTCTGTCAGAAAGAAAGCGATACTAAAATGGATGATAATGTACCAAAAATTGCAGAAAAAAAACTTATTGACAAAGTTGACTTGGCATACCTCTGCCTTTGACGAGTGATGCAAGTAAGTGTATCCCAGAGCTGCCATCTGACCTCTGCATGCTCTCAGCATGGAGGTAGTGGTCCGATGAACTTCCGGCAAAAGACTCTATTGTGTTGTTTGTTGATTGATGTTGGTTCGATGATGCAGCAGTCTCACTGTCACTGTTTGTACAGCTTCCTGCAGTTGATTGATGTTGGTCAGATGATGCTGCAGTGTCACTGTCACTTGCATTGATGACATTACACTGTTCGTTTTCACCATCCTGTCCTGAATCTTGCGAAGACGACTGATCGAGATGACATGAGAGTGTAGACTCGCTGCCACTTTTGTTGATTATAGTATGCAGTTGGTTCCTGCTGCTCTGTCTTTCATCCCCCGACGACGACTGATGAGCAGACGACGTTGCAGACTCAGTGTCACATTTGTTTATTACAGTCTGCTGTTTGTCAGTAACACTGCTTGTCGAATAACATGAAGAAGCAGACTCACCATCACTTTTATTTATTACAAAATATTGTCGTATGTGGGTTGAGTCCCCTCCAGATGACTGGTCGGGAAGAGTGGTATTTTTCTGTGAAATTAGAGTGTTTGTTTTGTTTACTTTACCAAGTCCTGGGGTCGTAGTGACACATGGAGTATAAGACAGCGAGTTCAAGTGTCTGTATTTCAACTGTTTGTTATTAATGTTTGTGTTATTGTTGTTTTCTGCGGATAATTCCACACATTCTGGTATCTTGGGGTCAGCATGAAGCTGATTAGATGACTGTAAAGCGTCATCTTCGTTTTGCTGAGAGCTGAGAGTGGTTACTTCATTCTCCAACAGTATTTCCCCCAATTCTGATATCACAGCTCTATCCTCAGGCTGATCAGGTAAAGATTTAGTGTCACATTCTTTTTTCCGAGTGTTTGGCACATTTTCCGATAATAATGTCACAGATTCTGAGGTCACAAGATCTCCTGCATTACATTCTACAGACAGTTCCTCAAATCCTGGTATTTTGGAACCATCTTGAAACTGATCAGATAAGAGTTCAGAGTTACAATCACTCTGCTGCCTGTTTATATTTTCTCCTATATTTATTGATGGTAATTCTTCAAATCCTGACTCAAAATGATCATCTAAAGGCTTATGTGACGAGGGTTCCTTGTCATTTTCGTTTTGCCAATCAAAATGAATGTTTGTCCTTTTTTCTGACAATATTTCTTCCCCGATTGACATCCCAGGACTACTCTGCGTCTGGTCGGATGTAACTGTAGAATGACTGGTATTCTGCTGCATGCAAAAGGAGTTTGTGCTATTTTCTGATAGTTCCCCAAATCCTGAAGTCTCGGGACCATCTTCCGACTGAGAAAATAAAGACTGAAAGTTATTCCCACTTTTCTGCGTTCTTAGCTTGTCTGTCTCATTGACTAATGATTCTTCCCCAAACCCTAATGTCAGAAGAACATCGTGAGGAAGATAAGACACGTACCTGGAGTCACTTTCGTTTTGCTGCGCGCCATGAGATTTTTTCTCGTTTTGTGCGACTAATTCTCCGAATCCTGTAGTCACAGGATCAGACTGAGGCTGACAAGCTGACATTGTAAGGTCCTTCACGTTACTTGAACTAGCAAACATTTTGACTGTATATGTATTTTTTGAAACTTCTTGGTCCTAGTGATTGATACAAATTCAGCTGGCCCTTGCTCTCAATAAAAACTATTGTTGCAATGGAGTCCTTTGCACAGGTCATTCGTGACATCTGACTCGCACCTTTTAATGTATGTTCTTTACTCAGCATGAACCACTGTCACAACTGTTGAAAGCAGGAAAAATAATTCCATGAATACAGTCTGGACCAGAAAACCCACTGACTACAAGTAATTTACAGCAGTGAAAGCTGTGGTCAAGACGCACATACCTGCTGTCAGGTTGGTCAAACTCCACTGACATCTCCACTACCACCTCCACTACATCCATCAGCTTCATTGCTGCACCCATGGCTGATGACAGAAGATATTATCTCTTGTCTACGCCTGCTCAGACCCTGAGGGTACAGTTTTCTTCTGGGTTACCTACATCCAAGATATCCTTCTTATCCTTAGCTAAGCAATCTACTGTACTCGTTTATTACTAGAAGACTATTCAGCTCACTTCATACTGACAACTATTTCACAAATCCTGATGTCACATCTGGTTCGTCTGTTCAGATAAGACTAGCTCCACTGTCACTCTTGCTAGATAGTGTAGTTACACTCCTCGGGCTGTTTATTGTATCCATAGTAAAAAAAAAAATCAAATATTTCTGCAGTGGCTATATTTTTAGCAAAGCCGGATGTCTACACATTCGTTGGCAGCTTATGTCATTACGGAAGTGTAACGGAAGTCGTGTGTGTACTGGACCCACTTCTGCCGGGCGGTGTTTGAGATAGAGTGATAACTCTACTATTCAACGCTTTTACTGTCAACTCTTGTTCTTACATTAAGTGTTTGAGACACATTGCAGTTTGTAATTCAATGGTTGTACTGTTTAACTCTTGCTCGTTCATTAAGCTGGAGGTTTGGACGAGGTCCTGGGCGAGAGTTGTATGATGAGCTGACGGTGACAACAATGTCCTATCGCGGTGTCTGGGGAGGTTGTCTTGTCTCCGTCGATAGCCATTCTGTGAGTGCCAGACCGTGGACTCAACACGAGCTTTGTGAGTTAGTGAGGAAGAAATTCATGTCACTGTTGCTCTGGTTGACAGCTGATGTGAGCAATGTGCAAGTGTAAGTGGTGCGCGTGCAAAGCTCTGTCTGTAAGTCTCTCTCTCACACACACACTCACACACACACTCTCTCGATCACACATCCTTTCCCCATACGGCTGTGTGTGACACAGCATGACATCTTTAATCTATGACATGGTAGAGATACAAGATTATTTACAATACAACACAGCATGTTCAGCAGGACTCTATAAGCAAATTAACATTTTTATATAATTTGAACCTAAGTATATGGTCATCAGCAGTTTGCTATTTTCACGGGGACATGGATAATTATGTGTATAAATATATAAAAATATTTCATTATACTTACATCCATCTACACATCTATAAGTAGTTGAAACACTACCTATTGAATAGCATGGTAAGTACAGCTGCAAGCAATTTTTTCCAAAGAATAGGGTTCCTATAACCTTCAGATCCAATAAATAAATCAATATCTAAATGTAAATTTCCAAACATACATATACATGTCTACCCTTACCCTTCTGACCCTCTTATAAATGCTGTCTTATATTCACATTTGCCCTTTCCCACAAGGGACATTGTCTCTCAGGGAATTTTTTGTGACTGAATTGTGTCCCTTTGTACATCAGGGGCTCGAGGAGAAGAGAACAGAAACACACGACAACGGATAGGTCTCAGTACAGTTGGTGGTACAACATACTGATAACTCAATCACAGATTCGGAAACTTATTTTCTTGAGTAATTGCGTGTATAAAAAATACTCAGCTGTTATTCTGTGACATAAACAATTACAAATACTTGTAAAACATTTACAAAAAATGGAAGTGACTCTGACGACCCACTTAAACATAACCGGGAAGGAAGACGGCATGGACAGTGTTCACACCCTAAACACTTGAACTCCATTCCTGCTCTTCCCTGTCGACGACGACGAAAAGACTCAACGATGTGCGAACTTCGTTGTTTTCTGCTACACGTGCAGGTCAAAGGTTACAGGCTTTTACTCGCGCAGTCAATATAGTTTTCAGATTCAGTGTCCCTTTCAGTTTGTTCAAGGTTTGTTGTACTCAGGATATTGTGGGCTGGTGGCGAATGAGAGGGCGTCATGGAAACTTCGTTGTTTAGCAGGACTTCTGGAATAGGCGTCAGATAGAAATTCCTTCCAGGACACGTGACCTGCCGCCTGGTGACCTCCTCCTGCTGTTTCGCATCGTCAGCAGCGCCAGGACAGTCATCAGAGACGGCGCCAGGTGACACAGGTGAAATATTGCCGTTACTGACCTCACACTCTTCATATTCAGGTTCGTCTGGTTCAGGTTTTCTTTGTCCCTTGTGCTTGATGTGCAGAGGAGATACTTCATCTCCCCAAGAACTCACTTTATGGTTCTGTCTGACTTCATATGGCTGAGAATATTGCATTAGGCAGTTCGTGTAATTTCCGTTACTGAAAATGTTCTTATAAAAAGATTGTGATGTAGGTGGAACAGACAGTTCATCATTGTTGCGATGTTTGATGACTGGGGATGGAAGAGGAGGCAGAGGCATTTTTTGTCGGAAAACAACCTCTCTGACTGTGCTTACCAAAGGTATATGTTGGTCCTTCATAGAAAGCGTTTTCGGAACTGAGTTGTTTGGGTCATCCTCAGATGAAAAATATGCAATTGATTCTGGTTCATCATATTCGTGTGGCTTGACCTCCTCTTTGTATATCTCTTCGATGATTTCATCCATAGTCTTCAACCTTCTTTTTCTTTTGGTCAAGAAAGCCTTGCAAAGAGAACGAAGTGGTTTCGTGTGTTCTGTGAGTTTCCTCTTCAGGAAAGCAGGAAAATGTAAATGCCTTTCATTGGCGACATCCTCGTCTATGTGGTCAAAGTCGGAGTCTTGCTCAGTTCTAGCCGAGGTCTGCACACTCTCGGACTCTCCGGAATGGTAACCATCATTATTTTCGTCTTCATTCCGTGAATAATTGAGATAATAATGATGAGTATTGTCAGGTGGTTTGCTAACACTTCTCTTCAAAGTTTTGCGCCTCAGTGTCTGTCGCCAGAAGGAACCCAAACGTTTCCCAAAGGAGGAAGGAGGAGCTTCAGTGACACCGTAGTTATAGAACCTGAAAAATGTGAGAATAAAGTTTATAAGGATATCTTTATAATGATTTTAAAGGAATTTTTTTAAAGCATATACATTTTAATTTTTTTCATGTTAACAATGTTCTATGCATGTACTCGGTGTTTAGACGGTGACGGTAGGAATGATAATAGCTTTGTCCGACACATTTCACAAAGCCTAAGTTTCCATAAAATTCTCGTGGCAGCTACCACCAACACGACGAGCTTACAGAGATAAATAATCCATAGAAGTTTTTCTATTAATATCAAAAAGATCAAGTACATATGGCGAGTAATATCAAATTAATTTCCGTTGGAAAATAACAATAAATGATAATATTAGCAGCTTTATATATATATATCTTTCTCAAATATTGTGCAATGTGCTTGAATGTGTAAAAACCATCAAAGGAACTAGCTGGTAATGCATTTAAGCCAGCTTGGATAAAATTATATCTATTTGGTTGTTAAATAATCTATATATACACATAGAAATGTTAATTTTAGTTTGACTATTTACGCTACCTTATTCGGTTTTTTGTTTTGTTTTGTTTTTTGGTTTTTTTTTTGTTTGTTTGTTTGTTAATCGTGCAGTTTACATTGTATTGGAAATTCTGTTTTCTATATACTGTTTTTAGTTTGTGGCAATAATCGTCCAGATAAAGAGTTTTTATTTTTAAACACATTACATGATTTTCTCATCGTCAGACATCGGTGGACATTGCGGGGTCAGTCGAGTGATGACCACAGATATTGTGGGCCTTTTCTCTTTATCAGGGTGCCTGCAGTCATTGATAAGTTCGTAAAGCCACTCAGGCATGTCTGGTACCTTGGGTAGCTGAACTCCTTCTTGTATTAACTGCATCACCTTTGAAAGTATAAAGGAATGAATATCAGAGCTAAATTACTGACATAAGCCGAAATATATCTCTATGATCCATGATATGTGAGATATATATATAATCAATGTTTAAGGATGTTCTACAGATCTGTACATAGAGAATACACAATAATATTAAATAACAAACTCAACAGTTAGGTACTGATTTTAATAACGAATATTTTAAAGCTCACTACATTCTTCAAACTGTTTAGAGAATCACACGCTCCGTTTTAGTTTCTCACCACATACACATACAACCTAACAATTATTTTAAAATAACAGATATGTAGGAAAAAAACAGAGATACAAAGATGAAAGGATAATTACAGGTAGACATGAAAAAAAAACCACTGGCGGAAATCCATATATCGAATATCTCAATGTCCAAAAGCCCACAAAAGCCAGTTACCCACAACAACACACAAGAAACGGTATTCCATCATGTTTACCTCTTTCTTTGTTTTATCAGGAAAGGGAACCAAGTCTTTTTCTGTTGCCACAGGGTTTCTAGAGCAAACCTGGCGGATGTTGTAAATCTCCCAAAAGACTGTGCCCAGCATGAAGATGTCGTTCTCCTTAGTGTACATGTTTAAATGCAAAGCCTCTGGAGAAAGCCTGGTGACAAGAAACGCATCATGGAGAATCAAAATGAAATGAAAGCAGGAAGAATATAAATGTTCTTTGGTGTCGTGATTTCGTTAATGTCCTTATTGTCTCAAAGACAGACATCTATATATGGTGTTAAAAAAAAAGGTCATGACCAAAACTTTTTTTCGTGTTAAGTATAACATTCATAATGGCTGGCTTCCCAGCTAATTCATTGGTGCACATTACTGGCAATTTACATAATTTAAGAGAATAATTCTTGCTATAGTGTTCATATCCTGCCTGGGATTCCTATCTAATCAGTCAGTGTTTAGTTTGTTGCTCTTTGTAACGAGTCATGATCTTTACTTCAATAAGCAGTAAAACCCTTTGTGAGAGAAGTCAACTTCAGACTCTAGTAAGCAATAAACTCTTTGGGGTCGTGTTGTCTGGGCGAGTCTACGAATAATAATATAAGCACTGAAAGCCTCAAACCACGCACCAACGCAGGCTGTCCGTGAAGACCATCTCCTGCTCTCTGATGAACTCTCCTTCCCCCAAGTGAACCATCCGCCCGATTCTGGCGAGAATGACCTACACGTTGAATACAATAAACAGACAGACACGAACGATAAAAGTTGTCAACATGATGTGTTATTTGTAAAGGAACTCAAAAAGTATGTGCTGTAAACATTGTTTGCTTCCGACCTGTAAATTGTCAGCATTCAGACATTGCACTGAACATTCTGGATCATTACTATGAAGTTTGAAGAGAGGAATGGGATCAGCTTTATAGATTAAACGATGGAATCTTATCACTTTTTTAAAGAAGTTTACATCCTTGTATAAATGTTTGCTTTTTCATCACTCGGTCTGAGTTATGAAAAGACATGACTTGTTCTTAACATAACTGTTTCTTCTAACCCTCTTCATGAAAGGAATTGTGAGGGAAAGGTGTACCTTGCCGGTTTCTTGAGTAATGAGTATATTTGAAGCCTTAAGGTCTCTGTGAAGCCAGTTGTCTTGGTGCAGCTGACAGACACACTTGGCGACAGCCAGGCACGTGTGAACATTGATGTCCTTCTCTCCATCACCAGGGGGCGGGAGCTGATGCAGGCGAGCACCATCAGCCAGCTTCACTGCAGACTCGTACTGCCTCTCCTACAAAACATATTGCAGCAATACAACATAAAAAAACATGTTTTGATGGAAGATGGAGATGTGGAATCTCGGTCTTGCATTGAAATTCACAAATAATATTTGATAAGATGAGTTGCTGATGATCTTATCCTGAAATTATCTTTCATTCCAGTGCTTTTTGACTGGACATGTTGAAAGAAAATATATAATTATGTTTGGCAAATGTTTATTTAATAGTAGTGTAAATAAATTTTCCTATAATAGTTAAGAATTAGACACAATGTACTGAACAATAAGGTCTCAAGAAAAACGAATTGTTGAGCTCAGTGGATGAAATTGCTAAGAGTTTTATACTAAATCTTGTGGAGTGGAAATTAAGAAACAAAACCAGAAGAATACCTGAACTGCGTGGTCAGACTGTATGTGGAGTCTAGGTGAAGTCCAGCAGACGACACTTTCCAAGCCAGACGTTTGTAAGACTGGTAGAAAATGTTCCACGAAACCTGGCATCAGGACTTCTTGCACACTTGTCGACCCTCCCTAAATACACAGATTAGTAACAATAGTTTATAAACACACTATTACTATAGGCATTCGCTTAACAAGTGTCAGACTGTCAGGAGGGAACCTGTTGATCGTTAATGATGAGTCGACTCTTTGCTCTTCTAACCCTAAGGACACTCACGATTACCTGATATTTCTCAATACATGTAATGTGATGTGGTCAAAAAAGTCATAATTCATCTATGTCACGTGTCATGATTTCGTCTACGTCTGTATCTCTCTCAGCGCGGGGGGACGCTCCTGTATTGGAGAGGTAGCTGACAGCAGACGACAGTTAACGTTTGTTTTCAGGCTATTTTTGTCCGGTTCGCGGGAAGAGGTCAAGGCCTTCGCCCGTTGTCTGTAGCAGAAGCTGACGTCACAGTCTTACTACGTCTCGAGAGAGCTGCTCGAGGGCTGGTCGCTGCTGGTGGGAGATTTTTTACCAAGGAGCTGAGTAGAGCGGAGAGTTTTTTGAGAAGACGGCTGGAGTCTGTGCTGTGACATTTAGTGTCTACGGGAGTGTGCTTCCGTTTCTTCTCGGGATGACCGTCGGTCATTAGCATAAGCCGTGTGGGTGAGTGCATATTTTCCCCATTGCTATGTTTGTTTTTGGATGAGAGGCTGCACACGCCTGAGCATTAGGATACGCGAGTATGTGTTTACTCCTTATGAGTTTATTTTTGTATGTGTGTAATTTAGGGCTATTTCATGTCTTGGTTTAAGGGGGTCATGGAGGGGGATGTTTTGTTATTTTTTCCGGTAGTCTTTTAGTGACTGTTGTTCTTTTATTTATTTCAGGCTTTTTGTGTATGTCCGGGGTGCACGCCCTTGGTGTGTATTTACTGTGTACTTCCTGTGTATACGTGCTATGCGTGCGTGCCTTAAGTCCTGGCTCCACGCCTTTTTGTTCGACGAGCATTCGTCTGAGATATAATCAACATTCTGCACTTCTTCATTTGTGACGTCTACGTCTACGGGTTCTACACCTGCATTCAGAAAGGGAACTGTACTGTGAACCAGCTCCTGAGACTGTGTACTAAGCGCCTCAAGCCCCTGTTCTGTGTTAAGAATTAAAGACTCAGGGGAAACTACGTTTAACTGACTGTACTGGGCTGCGGTGCGCGGTGGTTTTTTTTTTTTTTTCTGCTGTGTTACAATTTGTGCGCGTTTGTGCTTTGTTTTTATTTTCTTTGCGGGGGTGCAGTACCTGGTTGTTGGTTTGTTTTTTGTTTTTGTTTTGTTTTTTTGTGAGTACTCGCATCGGTATTTTCTTTTCCTTGGTTGTATTAGGTATTTGGGTGTTTGGGTATATATATATTTTTTTTTTATTAAACTTCGTATTTGTGTCGTTCTTTCCGTCTTTGTCTTGGTCTTCGCTTGGGCACGGGTTCGAGAAGTAAGTCGCATCCTGCCTCCGGCTGAGTGACTGAGTGTGTTTGGCCTGCTGTGTGAGTGGCCTTGAGCGTGCTCCGTTGACGCTGGGGGGGGGGGGGGGGG
>SRHC01000548.1:98213-206764 GCA_004794325.1 Pomacea maculata | reverse complement strand
GGGGGGGGGGGGGGGGTACGCGACAATCTATGTAATTTTCTTGACTAAAAGGTCATTTAGAATAAAGTAAGAAAACAAATAGTGTTGCCTATTAAAATCTATTTCATTGAAAGCAAATCTTTTCGTCACATTTGATATCATAGTGATTTTAATATATCCGCTAGAGGTACATCCACTCACCTCTTGTGTCCTGATGGTGATAGGATCTGATGAATAGAGCTCTTCATTCACTTTGTTGCTTTTCTGTGACGCCCAGTAGTCGGGCATCAAGTTCTTGTATTTTGTTTGTCCTGGCAGAAAAAGACCCAAAGTCAGACTGTGTCCATTCCTTTTCTTACCCAATAGTCATGTTCATATACTCACACTTTCTATGCCCCTCTAACACATGGCATCTCTATACAGTGTGCCAGAGGAGGGTAGCAACAAAGGCTACACAAGTTACTGCACGCCAGGAACAGTTACCTTATACATGAAACTATTTCTAAAACTTCAAACCAAAAATTTGTTCTGTTCAATGTTTCGATCATGGTCGAACCTACTTACCATTTACTAGATCTTTAATAAATCTTGGAATGCCCTGCAATTAATGAAAAATATGAGTACTGACAAATCTCAAATGTCTAAAAAATAATTTTCCACAACACTACTAAAAGTGTAAATTAGTCATTCCTTTCCTGTTGTGGAGCTTCAGTCTGACAGAAAACATTATAGACGATGGCAGGTTGTTTTAGTGTGAGAAAGTTGTCTCCCATTCGTTTTACAGAAAACAAATATATAAGACTACTACAGTGTATGTCAGTAAGCTCTATGGTGGGTTTTTGTTGTTTGTTTGGTTTTTTTGTTTTTGTTTTGTTTTTTGGGGTTTTTTTTGTTTGCATAGCTATGGGGTGACATGTATATTTAAAACCAAATGCCCAAACAAATTCTACAGATTTTTGAAATATTATCTTTAGTTCCAAGACTTTGATGTAAACAGAACAAGGAAAGACTAAAACAACAAATGAAAACAGAAACTGAATTCTTCTTGAAAGAATGCATCGAGCTCTCAGTGACTTAGTCTTACTCTTTCTGGAACGTGGTTTCTCTTGATCTGCTCTGTGTCCAGCAAAGGATACTCCTGGCCTCTTTTCCACATTCGTGTAGGGCTAGGAACCTCAACTAAAAGGAAAAACAGAGAAAAGCTAACTTATTAAAACAATAAAATTGTAACATTATATTTTTTAAATGCAATGATTGTACATCTAAAAGCATACCATACTTATTTACCGGAAAACACGTGTCAGCCAAAAAAAAACCCTTAACTAAAATAAAAATGTCCATTATAAGTGATGTTTGAATGCATATTTAGGATTCCAGCTGTTATTGTTTTAATGTCTCAAATAGTCTTACCTTTTGCTTCGCTGAAGGTGGGGCCTTGCAAAAATTCGTGTAGTTTGCGTTTAATCTGAGGAAGGGAGGGTCTTTCTTCTGTGTCACGTGCCGTACAGCTACGTATGAGGTCGAAAATGTCTGGAGGGAAACAAGCCCACTTGAAGGGTGGAGTGCACCCTGGTACCATAACCACCTGTAACCACAGGGTAAATCCACACTGAAAGTTCTTGTTTCAACTTACCTCATAGTAACCAAATACGCAATTTTCATAAATCTTTTCAAATAATACACAAATAACATATTATGAAGTTCTAATCATGCAAATATTAATGTTCTACTGTCAAAAACGTCTGTATGCGGTACTGTATTGTTAAAATTTGCTCAACAATTCAAGTGGAAGGATTCATGTGGGTATGTTATTAAAGTGTGTCATGTTTCGAGCCATCTGGAACTCCTTATATGGAAACGCCAAAAGCATTAATGTATGGCTTACCAATGTGAGAATGTCTTCAACAGATCTTCCTTGCATCTCAGAGAAGGGCTGACATCCATGTGTAAACAGCTCGTATAAGACATAGCCCAAAGCATAAATCATTGACTTTGAAGAGAACTGTCCATAGCACAGGGCTTCCACCGATGTCCACCGAGTAGGAACTGGTCCTGCATCGAAGACTGTGACAGGGACAAAAACAGAGATATTATGTTTCTGTTATTTTACAGTATCATATGTTCTTTTCTTTATTTTTATACAATATACTTTTGTTGAAGAAAATCAAGAGAATGACATCTTGCAACATGATATTACAAAAAGAACTCGTTTTCAATGTTGTAAGACGGCTGCCTGAAGCAGATAACACAAGGACAAAGTAGTCTGAAGATTTAACTTCTTTATTGAAATAGTACAATTCTTTGTTCTTGAATTAACTATCAACAATATCACAAAACAGCAAGACAAACAAAAGGAAACACTGCAATATAAATATTTCATTGATAGATTTTCACAAACGCAAGCATCATTGACACTTCTAGTCAAAGAACGACGACACTCACTCCTTCCGACATCCGGGTTCTCGTAACTATTTTCCGAGCACGAATACTGTTTCGCCAATCCCAGATCTGCTATCTTCACTTTGATGGATGTGATGTCGCCTCCATTTTGGTTTGTCCCCTCCAGCACTTGGTATGTCATGTTGAAGGTCGTGATGTCTCGCAAGATAGTTCTATGTCCATCAAGAAAATCTAATGCTGAAACGACATCGAGGGCAGCTTGGCACAGTATATTGCTAGGCAACCATTGATGCAACTTTCTTTTGTCCAGAAGAAGGTGGAGCAGTCTGAGCTCGCTGGCATCCTCTGTGATGTAGAAGTATGGCCATGACGAAAACTGAAAAGCCTGAAGAGAAATAATATTTGGATGCGGATTCAGATTTAGAAGCATGTCAAGATTCTGTTCGTGTTGTCGGCTGCGTTGATGTTGTTCTTTACACTTGTAAAAAGCATTGCGTCCCAAGCAGGACTTCTTCGGAACATGAACAGTTACTTTGAGTTTTTCTCCATAATTGCCCAAGCATTTCATGTCGAGCCACTCACAATCTTTCTTGCGACTCTGTTTAATTTTGTCGTCCGAGGAGATGTCAAAGCCACAACACACTCGGATTCCTGCCAGCCGCAGCCTGGTGTCGATGTACTTGAGAAAAGCATCTGACAGTTCTTGGTCGCACTGCGTCATTAAGTCTACCATAGCTTCACGAACTTTGACACAAGGATGAAATAATAGCCCTCGCACCTCACTCATTAGCTTGTCCTTATTGCGAGAGTCAAAGACTATTTGTCTCACAAGGGCAACCAACTTTGAGGGCGAATCTGAAGTTCTCCCTTGAACTTCCTCAACATCTGCAAATAAAATTATTTTAAGAATATTTAGTAAAAAATGCTTCGTAAAGAGGAATAATTTAATGACCGAATGTCCTTAGTTTCTTTATTGGTAAAATAAGCGACAAAGTAATAAAAAAATCATATATAATATATATATATATTTATATATCAAAGTTGAATTGGTGACTTATTTGTTCCCCACATCTAAAATAAATGTAAAGTTTATGTCTGAAATATTTTTAAACAAACCTGAACTTGACCATCTGTCCACTGCCTCTGGGAGACAGTAGATAATAATATTAAGCACTGTTCTTACCTTTATTAAGTTTTGTAGATAGAACCCATGTCAGACAACGTAGGCTGAATATCTCAAATATTAACTGAATATGTTCCTTCATTTTTCGTCTGCAGACTTCCCGGTGTACACTGTTCACTTCCTGGACAAGCTTTGCAATCATGGGACTCCACCCCAGCTTGATCATCTGCAGCAGAAGTTACAGCACCTTCTCTCTTTCACATTCTTTTTGGAAATAGTAGACATCAGACGGGTGAAATGTGGAAGAAACATTTCTTTTTTTTTTAAAAAAAAGTGTGCCAAAATTCGCACTGTGTGTAAAGTAAATTTCGAACTTGACTTTCCTGTTTTTGTTAATCTAACAATCTCTATAGATACGAGGTACCAATGATCACTGACGTATAAATCATATCACCAAACATTTCTCCACCTTGTACTCTCTCTCTCTTTATATATATATAAATAGATAATAATATGTAATAACAAAATACAAAAGCGACTAATGAATAATATTAACTTCATCAGAAAACAAGCAACAACATTTATTTGCTGCATTTCCTACCAAATGCAGAAGTTAGAATGTCGTCTTCATACTTATGCATAGAATCATTTGCAAATCAAGAAAAGTTAATACTTGTAATATGCAACATAACTGACTGAGCATCATGAAGAAATATTTTTGGCCATAAAAAAGATAGATAATAATATTGACATTTATTTCTGTTACCTCCAAGACACGCGAGTACAAGCGCACAAACAGACTGGCGAGACTGAACTGTTTCAGTTCTTTGTCTGTGACTTTGCAGGTTGCAAAAGCATCGCCCTCCACAGCACACAACCATTGCTCCTTCTGGAGAGAATCCATGGATATTCCGGCTTCAATCAAGGCCTCGCATATGTGTTGGGCACTCTCCAGTTCTTTGGACTGCTTTTTCCTACCTGGACAATGCAAAATAAGTACAAAGAAATTACACGCATACATTTGAATGAGGTCCTCGATGTCTACAGACAGCTAAAGAAATGTATAAACTTGGTTTAAAAACTTTTCCATCTCTGGGTACTCACAGGACAATAACCTGACCGTTTTCTCCAGAACAATGTTTTAAATCTTGACTTGACTATAGCTGTGAAGCCCTGACTAGACTGATAAATAAATCGTGTACATTATTCACGAATTCTTATTATCAAAAACTCCTATTGTGAAAAATGGGGAAATTGACTATGGTGTGTTTTCTATATAGTTTAGTGAATCAATATCTTTGTTTTTAATTTTTAAAAATGATTTCTAAATTTAAAATTTTAATTGGTGTTTTGTTTTAGCAGTATGCAGCTGCTGAGCCTGGAGTGACCGCCAGAAGGTCCAACACCACAACGGCGGGTCAAGATTTCTGAAGAGCTGGACGTCCTATGGCGATGATTGTGTTCATGTTATATTAGCCGCTTGTGGTGTATTGAAAAAAGTACCAGTCAATCCCAAATACCACATGTTGATAAAGTGTAAACGATGCTAATCAGGAGATTCTTACCCGCCAAACCTTCCACAGAACTGGAAAAATTCTCTTTAACTAAAGTCATGCTTCGCTGGATATCGGAGAGGCAGCGACATGTTTGAAGAAGCTGGCATGCTGCTAGGACAAACAAGTAGACAAGGCGCAGTAGATGTGAAGTGTTGCCACAGTCAGAGAATAGGACTGAAGTGGTGGTATTCATCACCCTTATCAAGCTTTCTGCGGACTTATTTCCATGTCTGAAAAATAGTGTTGGAATTTGATGTTAATCTCGCCAAGGACTTTGCAATAAATTTAATAAAGTGTACTAATGTTAAATAGATATAAAAACTGCTATGCCCCACCTGTTTTGAAGAAGTATGTGCTCCAGACAAGAGACAGCTCTATCTTGAACATCTGTATCGCAGGCCATCAAACACTCAGCGGCGTCGGCCATGTTGTGTGTCTCCAGGGCCCTCGGCAGTCTGTCCAGGAGCAGCGATGCTCGGAGGGCAGCATGGTGCATGTGCCAGTCGGGGCGAGTCAGTCCATGGACCATCTCCTGTATGTTCATATCGCCATAGTCCACGCTTCCTGTACGCATGTGCACACTCATAATATTAGTGTTGATATTACTGGCGCAGTTTTATGTATTCAGCTACACACACAAGATGAGAAATCAAAAAGGGAAATAAAATTGTAAACATAAATATAAAAATTAGAAATAAAGAAATACAGACAATCGGTTGAAAATAGTAGTAAAGATTCGATAAGATAGCTTTCCAGGCGAAAATAAATAAAACGATGACAGTTTGCAAATCAAATAACCAACAAAGAATGATGGTTACAAACCTGTGCCCCTCACTAGGGATCCAAGCAGGTACATTCCTGTGCCTCCATCTGATACCTGCAAGCTGTCGACATGCAGGTAGCGACCCAAGACTTTGCCACAAGAAGGTTGTAATGTGCAGGGGTTCGAGTCGTCCACTGACCTGGGGTTACTGGAGCTCGTGTCCTTCGGATAAATCGTCTCATCGGTGCTTGTCTCTTTGTCCTTTTCATTGGAATTACCTTTATCACCGACGTCTTTTGGTTTCTCTTTACTCCGCCTTGGCACAGGCTTTCTTTTAGGCTTTTTATCATCACTCTCTTCCCTCTTTGCTTTCTTCTTCGCGGGTGAAGGAATTACACTGGTTCCATTATCAGTGACAAGCAAGGTATTGTCTTTCTGTATGCTGTCTTTAGCTTCTGACGATGAAGTCGAAGATTCTGACCTCTCCCTACCCCGCTGATGCGGATCAGATGAAGATGTGGAGTCACTTTCATTGATAATCCCAAGCGGTGGAACGTTTTGCTGCTTGCTGAGAATGTCTCCCTCAGTTTCTAACGATGATTCCGAAGACCCTGACATCGAAGACCCATCTTGCGATTGATCAGATAGTGATGAGGAGTCTTCACTGATGATTGCAGGAACAATTCCATTTGTAGAACTCATGGTTCTCAGACTAATGGATACTCAGGATTTATGATATATATATATGTAGAGAGAGAGGTTGCTAACATTTCTCCAGGCAGTACACGAACTTTGTCGACGAAGCTCTTTGCTCACAAGGACTCATGACACATGTTTCTCTACCATTGCACATGATGGGAAGATTTCTTCAGAAACAGCGATCTACCAAAACATGAAACAAATCATACAATCATCTAACTAACGAAACGGATGATGAAAATTGAAGACAAAGAAGAAAAAAAGAAGACATATTTCATTTCACTATAGATGTCCTCTTTATTGGTATCATACATTACAACAGTAGATAATCTTTGAATGCCAAGCAAGTATGTCTGAGCACACTGCATGATAAAAAGCCACTTTTACCACAATAATTTCCTTAAAACAGTAAAATGTAAGCTTCAAAGCTCCATCCAAGTTTATACTATTTTTCAAATGCAGAAGAAAGACCCTAAATTAGCAAAACTTGCTGACTAATCCCGAGATCCACACCTTTAAACAACAGGACACAGCAAGAGGTTGGAATCACCTGATACACTCACAGATGTCCCAGCTACAACAGCTTTGACGATTCAACTATATTCAAACATTATTTCACAGATTTTCACAGGTGTCCGTGCACCTCCATGCTGGATGAACCTGATCTCGTCAACAGAGATGAATTATTTCTTCTGATTAGGGACATTACTGCTTCTTATGAACCAATGAACCAAACGTATCAGTATTTAAAAAATTAACAAGAAAATTTCTTTATACTTTGCAATATTCATGTTAGGCTTTCACTACTTTCATGTTCACGCATAGTAGTCAGCCCGACAAAGTGTGATATGGAATGTATTACTAATCAAGCAGACACCACTCACTCTGATGGCAAGCTGGATGAAACCTTTGTATCTCACTAGTCTGCAGAAGGACAGTCTTAAAGAACTAGTAGGGTGTAAATGATTTTAGGGAATGGAAGATGTTATTTTCCGAAATCTCAGTGAATTCTACTTTTTCCGTTCTCAAAATAAACGATTACAGATATAACCCTGCTCAGAAAGAGCTCAGGATATGTATAATGAATATATGTTTGCAGATCTCCCATTGGCTGAGTCAGTCACAGCATAACGAGTCCATGTACAATATTGTTGTCTGTGCCACTATACGTGTATTGTGATGTTTGTAGGCGTGTAAGTCATAGCATAACGAGTCCATGTTGCCTGTGCCAATATGTGTGTTGTGGTGTTTGTAGGCGTGTAAGCGGGTAGAAGACAAAAGCGGACAAGTAGCAAATGTTAAAACTGTCCACCACTCTTCAATATTTTTCAATTTGCATTTATTTTATAAATACTAATCATAGACGAGAAACTCAGAGAGCACTGAATTAATCCTATGCACCTCGCAGCACGAGGCAAGAGTGTCAAACCCCAAACCTTCTGTTGAAAGAAGTCATGACCTTGCTATTTAAAAAAAATAATTCGTTTACTTACCGTGAAGAGGACGTGAAAGCAAAGCTGAGAACAAACATGTCATCTACTAGAGTTAAAAGATAATTTAGAAACCTGTTTGGTAAACTTAAGGACTCTGTAGCAAAGCTATATGATTAAAAAGCACATTAGGAGACAGAGGAGTCCTACCTGTCAATGACAACTGTCCAAAAAGAACAAAGTTTCGCCAAGTCACTGGGAAAACCCAAAGACTTAGGTAAGTGTATCGGAGGTCAAGGTATGGTGGGTGTTCTTAACTCCAGCCCATTGCAACCTCCTCAGAAACTCTAACTCTAGGAAACTGATCCAAGACGAGTTTGTCCTGCGAGACTCCGAGGCTTTGTGCCTCCCTGACCCCACAGGTGACATCTTTAGTTGCTGACGTCACTGCCAATACTACACATGTAACTGTATAACGAAGTATTATGACATGGCAATGTAGGCCACAGGGGAGTGGTGTACATGTTCTGTTCCACTCGCCCAGCAGGTGGGTTAATGCAATCACCTTCTCTGAGGGTGACTCATGGAGAGGTTGGTGGCAGTGCTTGCGACAGACCTGCAAGGAGGTGGTGAGGAGGGAAGGGGAGAAGAGAAAGGGGAGGAAGATAACGACCCTTACAATGATAACACAACAAAGGTATTACTGGCGAAAGCTGCCAAAGGTTAAGTGCTGTCAACTGCAGGAGTATACAGTTGTCTTGGGGGGATTGTGTTTTACTTCGAGAGGTAATAAGGCTAGAATTTTCACGATAAAGCAGTTAGCCCTGTAAGCAAATGCCACATGGATAGAAAGAACAGAGCGCTTGAGACAAACTAGAGATGTACGAATAAACTAGTGGTGTGTTCACACTGATAGTAAAAAAAAAACTAAATTCATAAATCTTCTAGTTGTAAACTGTTAGCCAAGTGCTCTGGCCTGCCTCAGACACAAATCCGCTGAATTAGGGTAGAAAATCACAAACGCTGGATGGTTAAGTACAGATAATTAACAGCCTCAAGCAGAGCACAGTGTGAAGTTTAGACCAGAAGTCAAACAAGTTGCAGTGAGCCATGAGTCGTTTCTGCTCACAATGTTATAGTAACAACACAGTGTGATCTCAACATGTCTGTGACACCCGGGTGTGTGGTCACGCTCCTTGAGCAGCTTTGTAAAGAAATGTTACACGGGGGGAGTGACTAGTAGTAACAGTTTCTAGGGTTGGCTCCGCTCTATCTCTGCTATTCACAGGGGACAGACACCACACATTTCGCTTCAGTAGGTGCGGGGCAGAAGGACCGGGTGGCTGTCTACCCTGTGCGGGGCGCTACACACGTCTAGGGTGTTTCTCTCTCTCTCTTCCTTTCATGCCGCTAACTGCTGAACTCTTGCATCCGGAATAAGAAGAAAAGATGGCAGCTATAACCTCGCTCCCACACACGAAACCAGTCCTACAACATTTTAAAGGCCTGGCTATCATTAGAACGCTAAGGGTGGGTCACAACGGACAGACACAAAAACTTACTAAGCGACACATTGTTTAATTAAGCTCAATAAGTAAACATTGATGATAAACTGATCTTTTACCTGTATCAAGCTGTTATGTTTTTGTTACAAAATTCTAGGCGTGCCATTACCAATACCCATCGGTGGGTTCCATTGTGAACTAACTATTGCACATGCTTATGGTAAGTTTGTGGGACACACAGTACATGAGGCAGACTGGTCAGGTGACCTGACAATGTGCCAAGCACCATTAGCTCTGCTAATAAAAAAGAAAAAAAAATTCATTAATCCTGTGTGTGAAATAATGGACATAAAAGTATTAAAAGTAAGATGTAAACAGATATACAGCAAGCGTCGTTGCGACAAATTGTTAATCGCGTCCTGAGATAATATTTACTCAGGTGGTTACAGGTATTTACAGGTATCCCGGGTTTAAAAAAAGGACGTGCTCACGAGAGTCATGGTACTCACTGCACACTGCACACGAAACTTATCTTAAATTTTCAAGAAAATTTGGCTGTTCAGAAATAGTTCGTATGAAAGAGCTCTTGTTGAAAGGTGTAGACTTGCTTGGGGACGAGTGGGGTTGTATTTTGGTTTGTTTTAATGACATCTTTGTTGTCATATGAGTGAGAGACATATAACTTAAACTGCATTAAATACCAGAATTCTCGTAATTTTATAAATGTTGATAGTTGTAAAAATAACCTTCATGCAATGTATAGCTATGACATAAAGGGAAGGAATAAATGAGACCCGATGTAAATTAAAACTTGAGTTGCTTCCCTTGGTCCGGATGCCTGCTCAGTTCCGCACATTGTGTGTAAATGTTCCTATAGGGTTGTTCTCTAGCTGCTCAGGTTTCCTCCATCGCCGCTACAGCAGCTGTTTCATCGCCATTCACACTTTCAAATAATATAACGTGAATTGCCTCTTCCGATATTTTATTGTAAAATTTAAGAAATAATTTACCTCTCAATAAAAATGTGTGGAGAGACAAGGAATAAAGGTTGTCATCCTTTGAGAGTTTACAAAAATCTGCAAGCTACCGGCACATTAGCATTCTAGATACTAAGACCACATGTATATACAGGTAAGTGCAGGGAATATTATGAATTTTCTCTCTCACACACACACACGCAGTCTGTAAGCTTCCTAATAAACATATGCACGGACACGCTGTCAAGGAATGCACACTGTCAAACATTCCAAAGTAAGAATAAGAGTGGAAGAGGCTGGCCAAGGGGATGAAGTCTACTTTCGGAAGGGCCCGAGGCTCACTCCGCTGGTGCCGTACACATACTTCATGACATGGCGCCGACAGTACTTCAAGTTCAGTGGATCCACCCGCTTGGTGAAGCGATGCCCGTACTCCTCATTGACGAGGATGGAGGACACACGCTGAGCGTTCTGCACACAACACATGCACCATTGCAGGACAGCACTGTTCCCTACCATTATCTGGGCAGGAGAGAGGTGAGAGGGAGAAGAGAGAAGAGAAAGAAGGACTATCGGACTATTTCTGCTGTGTTTTTGCGCAACCAGCACACGTCCAGGGAATCAGACAACCAACTGGTCACATGATTCCACAAACGCCCGCAACAAGCCAGACTGCTTCATGTACACGTTGGCACCTTTTGATTAAGTAAAGTAAGAAGTAAGCTTCTTCAGCGGCGAAGAACAAAGTGAAGTCGACGACGACGACGACGACGATGATGATGATGATGATGAGGAGGAGGAGGAGGAGGAGGAATTCTAGAGATATAAATAGATTCGTAAATAAATAAAATAAATCCATCAACACTAGTATTTGTATTTTGTCTCTTTCCTCTGCAGCTACACGTGACGGGGACACGTCCTCACCTCGCGTCTTGCGTTGAGGCCGGCTGTCTCACACACTTTGTGGATCTCTCTCTTGTACTTGGGGTCGTAGTCAGGCGGCAGGTGCAGGACCATGTCGTATGGCCTCAGTACAGTGGGCTGCAGGGTCAAAAAAGTCATCTGTCATCCGACTTTGACATCTGTCATGTTTCATGTCATACACTATTGCAGATTCCAAGTAAAAAAGTCTTACAACATATTGGACAAATAATTAATGGCGCTATTAGAAACTTGTGATAGTGACAATGACATTCACACATTTTAGGGAAAATACAGACATTTCAGTTTTTTCCTCCTTGTTCATAAATAAAATCTTAATTTGAGCAAATAAAAAGTGGAAGAAGTAAGACAGTAATATACATACCGGTGGTAGGCGTCGTTTACCATAATAGCACTGGGCCTCCTCCAGTTCCTCTGGAGTTACACCCCTTAAAGGTTCGATATTATGGTATTTTTCAAAACGCTTTCTCGTTTCATTTTCTTTCTAAGAAAAGCAAACAAATATAGACTTTGATACACGTGAATTCCAAATAGGACATTATCCATCTGTTTACTCGATCACTGCACTTTTACACACACACACACATTCACTCACACACAGATATATATATACACACACACACGCTTTAAAAGAATGAATTACTAATGAGGAGATTGGCGATGTCAAGTAAGAGGAAAACAGAGTTGTATTGTTGTTTCCTGTGTATTATTTCAAACACAAAGTTAATTTAGCTCAGAGCTGATAGCCTGGTGACTACCACAGCTACGTATCACCTGGAGAAACCTGTGATTGGAGAGAATTACCTTGATGTTCTCTTTCCATCTGAGAAACGACTGGAAATCTTGTCTTGGCATGCTTGCCGTGAACTCTGACACTTACTCCTGGCACCCTGCTACCCTGTCAACTTGCCGACAGCCAAGGGAGTGATCTGCCCTGAACACGACTTTCTGGCAAAATGACTCCACTGGTGTCAGTGACGTCAGCACTACGCGTCAAACCAATATGACGTACGAGTGTGTCACTACTGACGTCTGTATATTAATAGACAAAATGGCGATTTTGGTGGTTTACGCCGAACCAGCAACTCAAACATATCACGGCTGAGTAGCTCGACTATAAGAGCTGCATGCAGACAAGAACTGTTGCCTGAGGAAAGAGCTACACCCGGGGTACTATACGGGTGCTAAACACTATCCCAACGTGGCCACCCGGTTACAGAAAAGAGAAAACAAAATTGTCGTGCTTATATACAGACGTACGTGCAGACATCTCGCGAGTGTGTTTGTGTGTCAGTGCAACAGCTTGTATGTGATCATGTGATCGCTGAACTGACTGACGTGTGTGTGTTAGTGTGTGTGTGTGAGAGTGTGTGTGTGAGTGTGTGTGTGTGAGTGTGTGTGAGTGTTAGTGTGTGTGTGAGTGTGTGTGTGTGAGTGTGTGTGAGTGTTAGTGTGTGAGTGTGTGTGTGTGTGTTTGGTATCTTTGTGCTGAAGTCCATTTGCATTAGAGTGATTGCCTGCATGTACGTAGGGGACACTAGCACACACGAACACGCAAACGAACACGTTCATAAATACGCATATGAACGCATACACATTCACACCCACACACTGATAAAGATAAGGTCAAAAGTTCATGGTTTTTAATTTTTTCTCTTCAATCCTATTCAACAGAATCACACATTTCTCGTCTGTAAATGTCTTCAATAGAATCACGATTGTACTCTTGCTCCCTACTTGGCTGTAAACTTTCAGGTTTAGAAAGTACGTTAGTTACACTACATAACTGTCGCAACAAACAAAAGTAACAAACAATAATGACACTGTCAGGCAACACAGTTTGTTTATTATTGCCATTTGTTTCTGACTGCTGCTCTTATCACAACCTTTTTTTCTACAATAAATCCAATTCTTCATCAAAGTCTTGCAGTTTCCATCTAAGCGGGACATTTCCAGTAATAGTTGACACAGATGTGGAATCTCCTGGCGATGTAGAAGTGGTTACAATGTGTGCTGTATTAGGTTTCTGATGGTCGTGAAGGGCACAGAAGAAGTTTGTATAACAATGTCCTGCGCCTGTCATCTGAAGACCCTTAGGGTGATCTCGGACTAGAAATCTCCCACTGAGTCCCAGTCCCACGAGGTACATTCTGGTGAGATGCTGTACAGAAAAGACAATTTATTATTGTTATTCCAGTTGCAGCTGTAAATGTTTTGCATGGATTGTAACAAAAGTAGCCAAGAGCAGCATCTGCGGGTTGTCATATAGCGCAAAATGTTATCAAACCTGATCTTTGAGAGAAGTTTTGGTCTTCCAATTTTTGCTAATGAAGAAAACACTATTATGCCCACTTAAAGATAAATAATAAGCAGAGAGCTGACATTATGGTCTCCAGAGATCACTTGTCTAACTCATTTTTAATTATCATCACTTCTAGGCCTCATTTATAGTTAGATTATCAGTCTCATTGAAACACACTGTAGCACATAATTTTAGAACTAAATTTGTTTTAAATAAGGTAATATTATGGAAGCCAAATTTTCATTCCTGTTAGCACACTTTTTATGTACTTGTGCAAGATCAAGATGGCATAGAAGGCCAACCTGTTGTCGGAGCATCGGTTTACTTCTTTGAAGCAAGTTTGGGGAAGTAAGTTGAAGTAGAATTTACCAACTCCGCTTGCGATGTCGTCCTTTGACTGCTTTAAACACTCCTTAAAGTCCCTGTCGCACGTGCAGTGTAGCCTGGGACAGCAACACATTGATATTGGAGTAATGAGACTAACTAGGCGTTTACATCTTGGCTGGAACATACACAAGCTGTCAATGAACAATTCTAACGAGTGCCATACAGTCCTTTGCTCATAGGGTTATTTTTATTCTAAACATATGGTTTAGTTTTCTTGTCATGCACAAATACCTCAACACTACGCTCCTTCTCTTTTTTCTTACTTTTCACTCATTCACTCACTCATTCACTCACTCATTCACTCACTCATTCACTCACTCATTCACTCACTCATTCACTCACTCATTCACTCACTCATTCACTCACTCATTCACTCACTCACTGTCTCACTGACTGACTGCTCGTTTGTTGTCAAGCAAGGTACGATTGTCCATACTGCAATACAGTTTTCAGACATTAGTAAAGGACTTGTTTACCTTGTGAAAGGAAATTCATTGTTTAAGCCAGTCTTAGGGTCCTCAGTGAAGCCGGGGATCTGTGGATTGCAGAGGTCGTGTGCACGACAGCAGGAGTCGGTGTCAGCGAACTCGCCGATCTTGGTGTTGTCACCATTTGCCTCATTTCCATGGCCACACCACACTGTACCTGCACCAACACCATCACAGTCAGCACCATCTGACAAACATTCTTACATTGTCAAACAAAATATCTTTACTTTGTCCGCAAAATGGCCCTGCGCTGTCCAAATACTATAAAAATAAACATCCTATCCAACTCCTTAAAGAGTCCTTATTCCTTATTATGAACGCCTGAAAGATAAATGTTTGTAGAAACAAGTATTTTCTCATGTACACTTGAGGTAATTAGCACCTGTCAACTTTAAAAATGGACTTCTGCACTTTACCCGTTTCAGCTGTACATAAAAAAGTTTGCCACCATATGTTTCAAAAAGAAAAATTCACTTGTGATATTGTTTATGTGTCTTCTATAATCTGTCATTTTCTGTTTGGGGCTGAAACGTTGTCTTACTTCACCAGGTTTTTGAGGTGTATTGTAAGATACTTTGAGGTATATTGAATATACTTTTCTCGTTAAACCCCTGGAGAGTTGATTAAGAAAGTATTACAGACCTCTTTAAATTGACAAGAAAGGATATTGAGTGATATTGGGCAACTGAGACAAAAGCAATTAAAATATTTAGTAATCACTGTTTTTGCCAGATGATGCTCGTTAGAGAATACCTGGATACACTAAAAAGGATGCTTAGTTGCAGAATACCTGGAAACACTAGAGCTCGTTTGAGCTTGGCACTCGCATCCCGACTTTTATTTGTTGCCATCAGTTGTGAGCACATCGTGGCAATAAAGTTCATGTCCTCCTCAGAGCAGTTAAAAGTGTCTCCGTGTTGATGTTGTTTATGTTTCTTTCCATTTGCTGTGAGATAACTGTAAACATCAAAAGCATACTTGTGCGAAGAATATGCGGGAAAACAAGTAAACAAACATGTGCAATAAATGTATTCACATTCTCTAGGAAAAAAAGTTTTGTGCTTTGCATGGCTTGTCAGAGGTGTCAACGTTTATTATTATTTTATTATTTCAACGTATATTATTTGACAAGGTTGTGTTTTTCTTATGCACTCGCAGATTTCTACTGATAAAGACATCGAGGATAAAAGCTGCTGATTCGTAGTTTGTATTCTTACCTTCAGCGTTGTGACAGATGTTTGTTAAAAATACTTCAACATTAACACTAATTTTAAGTATTGTGGTTTTCTTTCTTTATAAAATAACTATAGTTTGCGTTTAATAAGAATTTAGACACGCTTTCCTACATCTATAATTTGAATAATTAACGGGTACCTGTCTTTTACGAGACATTTGTATCCAGGTCCATTCGGTTGTTTGTTTAGTAACACTCTCCTTGCACCATCAGTAAAAGTGACTTTTCCCTCTGAGAAGTGCGAGAAGACATCGATGCAAGAATCGTTTTCACCTGGCGACAGATCACGTGGTCTGCTCTCCACCCCATACAGGAGACAGACGACAATAGCCTGACACAGCAGCCGCCACATCCTTGATTCTTGTGCTCTCCTGTGGACATCCACATCATAGTTGTCGCATTATAACTGTTCTTGTAAATAGCTTTAATGTCGTAGAAATATAAATCTGTTACACACGACAGGTGAGTTAGCTTATACTTTAAGATTTGATAGTTCGAGTTATGAAACATGTAATTTATTTGTATGTGTAACTAACTCTGTAGCTTTTTCTCTTGAAAACAGAACTGACCTGACTCTGGGTGACAGAGGAGTGTGATGGCTGTCAGAAGTCAGCAGGGTGTCTTCCTAGTTACTAGCTTAATGTTTACTTTAAATACCTTTTTGCACCTGGAACAGCAGCAAATCAGAATAATGCCAGCTGTCCAGAAAAATATTAGGCAAGAAACACTGATGAAGATTATTGTAAATCCAAATACAATATAACATAAAACCGTTTTCTCAAGTATCGTTTAACTTTTGGTAGAAATTAGGACCACGATATAAATATGTATATACATAAGGATTATGAATCCTTGCATCAACGCATTCACATCAATAAAAGATATAAATATACCGTGAATGACAATGTTATTGTTCTCAGAATAATATTAATAGAAAATGTGTCCACATTGATTCTAGTCTTTGATATCATTATTCAAACCTAGAATATAAGACGACAAACAAAGGGGATTGCGATTTGAGACTGCGGTATTATGAAATCATTGAGCTGAAACAGGGACTGGCTTCCAACTATTTATTCAGTTTTATTCTTGAGATTGCATTGCATGCTGGTCTTAGTTATTTTACAACGCGTGGCTTTTTGGTCGCAAAAAACAACATGGAAACTATACAACAAAGTAAAACTAAATAAATGAATATAAACCTCACCCGTTGTGTGTAGGTGTCGGAGGTGCATGCATGACTGAGTGAAAGACTGTGTGGCAGGAGGCTGGGATGGTGGCGATGAAGAGAGCAAATACAGTGATACCTCGGTTCTCGAACGCCTTGACTTTCGACCAAATCGGTATTCGACCAGGAAATTCGAGAAAATTTTGTCTTGGAATCCGATCAAATATTTGGAACTCGAACATCCGAACGTCCGAGACGAGCTTGCGTCATCAGTGTGAGTGCAGAGAGAGAGAGTCACGTTTTTGTGGAGAGAGTCATGAAATGTGTGCAAAATGGGCAGAAATCGCAAATTTTGTTGAACAACATCACCCTGATAAAGTGGTAGCAAATAGAGCAGTTAACATTTTTAATGACAATGTTATGTCCACTTTCCGCAAAATTTTGCAAAGGAGAAAAAAAACAGCAAACAATTGACAAATTCTTCCGTAAAGAAATCAGACAAGCAACTGCAGAGCAAGATTCTGATTCTCCTCAGCAAAAGATACAGAGAACAGAAACACCCGAAGAGCAGTTACCCTCTGTTTTTATTGAAGAGGACTCCCCTTCAAAACAATAACCATCCCCCTTCCCTCCTCCCTCCACATTCATTCCCTCCTGCCATAAAGTTTGGTACAGGTACAGTAAATGAAACACAATTTACTGTACTGTACAGTACATTTTATTTTTTTTGTTGTTGTTTTAATAAATACACTTTTATTTCTTATTTCTTGTTGAGTCTCATGTTTTTCCACATATTATATACAAATTAGGCCAGTAAATAGCCATTTTCTGGGGCTTGGAACGAATTAATCCAGTTTCCATTATTTCCTATGGGTTTCATTGCTTCGGTTCTCGAACAATTTGGTTCTCGACCGTCCTCCCGGAACGAATTATGTTCGAGAACCGAGGTATCACTGTAGCCGTAAATACAAAGGGTAAACAAAAGCAAAATAGTAAGTGAAAAACCAGAAACAATTTTACCATTCATCCCACGGGGCGCTGACCAAACAAGATGGACGGTCACAGCAAATATGATAATGGAGACAGTTTGACATAGCTCTGAGATAATTAATTACAAAGTAATGCAAAGATCTTGTTACAAATGCATTTTGAGACATTCGTGGGTACCTTAATAGTCTATGTCAAGAATTTCTGTGCCACGATCATGGTAGAGTAGCTTGGCAATGCCCTGATAAGATAGACAATGAGATTTCAATAATGTTGTTGCTTACTGAAGGTCGCAAGATGAAGGAATTCCACATATTTCCTCAGTGTATCGCTCATTTCTAGCAGTATGTCTTCGATGCACTTCTTCATTGTTTCACTGAGAGACTGGGATTAAGCTGTCCCGTTCTGGTGGACGGACGGACGGATGAGACAGTCAAACTCTATACAAAAGCCTAAATAAAAAGAAAATTTTGGTTAGAACATTTAATGGCAAAAATAGTTTGTCATACACTTTGTACATTATTTTTTTTGTGCTTATGCATATTTGTGTGTGCGCGATTTTCTGTGCTCTTGTGAAAAACAAAAATTTTTAAATTCCAAATAGTGACTGACAACAATGCCAGTCATCATTCAAGCTGACACTGTGATTAGTACACTAAACATTCAGGTAAGAAGTTTCTTTATCCTTGTCATACTAAGTCTTCCCCAAATCAACACAAGATTTATTTACTTAGTTGTTTTGACAGTAATATACATACCGGTGGTAGGCGTCGTTTACCATAATAGCACTGGGCCTCCTTCAGTTCCTCTGGAGTTACACCCCTTAATGTGTCGATATTATGGTATTTTTCAAAACGCTTTCTCGTTTCATTTTCTTTCTAAGAAAAGCACACAAATACAGACTTTGATACACGTGCATTCCAAGTAAGACATTATTCATCTGTTTACTCGATCACTTCACTTTCACACACACACATTCATTCATTCACGCATACATATATATATATATAAAAAAAACACACACACACACGCTTTAAAAGAATGAATTACTAATGAGGAGATTGGCGATGTCAAGTAAGAGGAAAACAGAGTTGTATTGTTGTTTCCTGTGTATTATTTCAAACATACAAAGTTAATTTAGTTCAGAGCTGACAGCCTGGTGACTAGTGTCGTCTCAGCTATCGTGACAACACTGCCACCGTCAGCCACTCCCATCAGATTTACTTCTCATCGGTCTTCTAACAATAACGGAAGTCGCGTAATGATGATAACAACCAATCAGCTCACGTTCTTTACCACAGCTACGTAACACCTGGAGAAACCTGTGAGTGGAGAGAATTACCTTGATGTTCTCTTTCCATCTGAGAAACGACTGGAAATCTTGTCTTGGCATGCTTGCCGTGAACTCTGACACTTACTCCTGGCACCCTGCTACCCTGTTAACCTGCTGACGGCCAAGGGAGTGATCTGCCCTTAACACGACTTTCTGACAAAGAGGCTCCACTGGCGTCAGTGACGTCAGCACTACGCGTCAAACCAATATGACGTAAGAGTGTTTCACTATTGACGTCTGTACATTAATAGACAAAATGGCGATTTTGGTGGTTTACGCCGAAACAGCAACTCAAACATATCACGGCTGAGTAGCTCGACTACAAGAGCTTCATGCAGACAAGAACTGTTGTCTGAGGAGAGACCTACACCCGGGGTACTATGCAGGTGCTAAACACTACACTATCCCAACGTGGCCACCCGGTTACAGAAAAGAGAAAACAAAGTTGTCGTGCTTATATACAGACGTACGTGCAGACATCTCGCGAGTGTGTTTGTGTGTCAGTGCAACAGCTTGTATGTGATCATGTGATTGCTGAACTGACTGACGTGTGTGTTAGTGAGTGTGTGTGTGTGGGTGTGTGTTAGTGTGTGTGAGTGAGTGTGTGTGTGTGTGTGTTAGTGTGTGTGAGAGTGAGTGTGTGTGTGTGTGTGTGTTTGGTATCTTTGTGCTTAGGTCCACTTGCACTAGTGTGATTGCCTTCATGTACCTAGGGGACACTAGCACACAGGAACACGCAAACAAACACGTTCATAAATACATACATATGAACGCATAGACATTCACACACACATACAGATAAAGATAAGGTCAAAAGTTCATGGTTTTTAATTTATCTCTTCAATCCTATTCAACAGAAACACACATTTCTCGTCTGTAAACGCATTCAATAGAATCACGGTTGTACTCTTGCTCCCTTCTTGCCTGTAAACTTTCAGGTTTAGAAAGTACGTTAGTTACATTGGATACCTGTCGCAACAATCAAACGTAACAAACAATAATGACACTGTCAGGCAACACAGTTTGTTTATTATTGCCATTTGTTTCTGACTGCTGCTCTTATCACAACCTTTTTTTGGACAATAAATCCAATTCTTCATCAAAGTCTTGCAGTTTCCATCTAAGCGGGACATTTCCAGTAATAGTTGACACAGATGTGGAATCTCCTGGCGATGTAGAAGTGGTTACAATGTGTGTTGCATTAGGTTTCTGATGGTCGTGACGGGCACAGAAGAAGTTTGTATAACAATGTCCTGCGCCTGTCATCTGAAGACCCTTAGGGTGATCTCGGACTAGAAATCTCCCACTGAGTCCCAGTCCCACGAGGTACAGTCTGGTGAGATGCTGTACAGAAAAGACAATTTATTATTGTTATTCCAGTTGCAACTGTAAATGTTTTGCATGGATTGTAACAAAAGTAGCCGAGAGCAACATCTGCGGGTGGTCATATAGCGCAAAATGTTATCAAACCTGCTCTTTGAGAGAGGTTTCGGTCTTGCAAACTTTGCTAACGAAGAAAACACTATTATGCCCACTTAAAAATAAAGATAAACAGGGAGCTGACATTATCGTCTCCAGAGATCACTTGTCTAACTCATTTTTAATTATCATCACTTCTAGGCCTCATTTCTAGTTAGATAATCAGTTTCATTGAAACACACTGTACCACATAATTTTAGAACTAATTTTTTTTTAATAAGATAATATTATGAAAGCCAAATTTGCATCCCTGTCAGCACACTTTTTTATGTACATGTGCAAGATCAAGATGGCATAGAAGGCCAACCTGTTGTCGGAGCATCGGTTTACTTCTTTGAAGCAAGTCGGAGGAATTAAGTTGAAGTAAATGTTACCAACTCCGCTTGCGATGTCGTCCTTTGACTGCTTTAAACAGTCTTTAAAGTCCCTGTCGCACGTGCAGTGTAGCCTGGGACAGCAACACATTGATATTGGAGTAATGAGACTAACTAGGCGTTTACATCTTAGCTGGAACTGTCAATCTGAAAATCTGTCAATGAACTATTCTAATGAGTGACATATAGTCCTTTGTTCATAGGAATTTTATTCTAAACATGTGGTTTAGTTTTCTTGTCATGCACAAATACCCCGACACTACGCTCCCTCTTTCTTTTCTTACTTTTCACTCATTCACTCACTCACTCACTCACTGTCTCACTGTCCCACTGACTGACTGCTCGTTTGTTGTCAAGCAAGGTACGATTGTCCATACTGCAATGCAGTTTTCAGACATTAGGAAAGGACTTGTTTACCTTGTGAAAGGAAAGTCATTACTTAAGCCAGTCTTAGGGTCGTCAGTGAAGCCGGGGATCTGTGGAGTGCAGAGGTCGTGTGCACGACAGCAGGAGTCGGTGTCAGCGAACTCGCCGATCTTGGTGTTGTCACCATTTGCCTCATTTCCATGGCCACACCACACTGTACCTGCACCAGCACCATCACAGTCAGCACCTTCTGACAAAAATTCTTACAATGTCAAACAAAATATCTTTACTTTGAATATACTGTTTTCGTACAACCCCTTTAGAGTTGATTAAGTATCACAGACCTTCATTCTCCTCAAATTGACAAGAAAGGATATTGAGTGATACTGGGCAACTGAGACAAAAACAACGGAAATATTTAGTGAGCTCTGTTTTTTCCAGATGATGCTCGTTAGAGAATACCTGGATACACTAGAGCTCGTTTGAGCTTGGCACTCGCATCCCGACTTTTATTTGTTGCCATCAGTTGTGGGCACATCGTGGTAATAAAGTTCATGTCCTCCTCAGAGCAGTTAAAAGTTTCTCCGTGTCGATGCTGTTTATGTTTGTTTCCATTTGCTGTGAGGTAACTGTAAACATCAAAAGCATACCTGTGCGAAGAACATGCGAGAAAACAATAAACTTGTAAGTCTTTTGACAAACATGTTAAATAAATCTGTTCATATTCTCTAGAAAAAAAAAGTTTTGCGCTTTGCGTGGTTTCTAAGAGGTGTCAACGTTTATGGATACTTTTTCATCAGGTTTTTTTTTCTTATGCACTCGTAGATATCTGACAAAGACATCAAGGATCAAAGCTGCTGATTTACAGTTTGTATCCCTACCTTGAGCTTTCTCACAGATGTTTGTTAAAAACACTTTAACATTAACACTAATTTTAAGTATTGTGATTTTCTTTCTTTATAAAATAACTAGTTTGCGTTTAATAAGAAATACTTAATAACAATTCAGACAAGCTATCCTACATCTATAATTTGAATAATTAACGGGTACCTGTCTTCTTTTATGATGCATTTGTATCCAGGTCCTTTCGGTTGTTTGCTTAGTAACACTCTCCTTGCACCATCAGTGAAAGTGACTTTTCCCTCTGTGAAGTGTGAGAAGACAGCAATGCACGAAGCGTTTTCACCTGGCGATAGATCACGTGGTCTGCTCTCCACTCCATACAGGAGACAGACGACAATAACCTGACACAGCAGCCGCCACATCCTTGATTCTCGTGCTCTCCTGTGGACATCCACATCATAGTTGTCGCATTATAACTGTTCTTGTTATGGAAACAAAATAGATGAACATACATATACACGGAATCCATAAGCTTCAACACGTACAAATATTTAGAAAAAATCATTGAAATATATTTGTTCGGGAAACTTCATTGTCTTTATATTCCTCCTTTAGAGACAAATAGCTTTAATGTTGCAGAAATACAAATCTGTTACACACGACAGGTGAACTAGCTTATACTTTAAGATTTGATAGTTAATAGAAGTTCGAGTTATAAAACATGTAATGTATTCGTATGTGTAACTAACTCTGTATCTTTTTGTCTTGAGAGCAGTACTGACCTGACTCTGGGTGACAGAGGAGTGTGATGGCTGTCAGAGGTCCAGCAGGGTGTCTTCCTAGTTACTAGTTTAATGTTTACCTTAAATACCTTTTTGCACCTGGTACAGCAGCAAATCAGAATAATGCCAGCTGTCCAGAGAAATACTAGGCAAGAAACACTGCTGAAGATTATTGTAAATCCAAATACAATATAACATAAAACCGTTTTCTCCAGTATCCTTTAACTTTTGGTAGAAAAACTAGGACCACGATATAAATATGTATATACATAAGGATTATGAAAGCTTGCATCAACGCATTCACATCAATAAAAGATATAAATATACCGTGAATGACAATGTTATTGTTCTCAGAATAATATTAATAGAAAATGTGTCCACAATGATTCTAGTCTTTGATATCATTATTCAAAGCTAGAATATAACACGACAAACAAAGGGGATTGCGATTGGAGGCTGCGGTATTATGAAATCATTGAGCTGAAACAGGGACTGGCTTCCAACTATTTATTCAGTTTTATTCTTGAGATTGCATTGCATGCTGGTCTTAGTTGTCTTACTATGCGTGGCTTTGTTATCGCAAAAACCAACATGGAAACTAAACAACAAAGTAAAACTAAATAAATGAATACAAACCTTGTGTGTAGGTGTCGGAGGTGCATGCATGACTGAGTGCATCACATGACTGTGTGGCAGGAGGCTGGGATGGTGGTGATGAAGAGAGTTAATAGCAGTCAATACAAACGGTAAACAAAAGCAGAATAGTAAGTGAAAAACCAAAAACAATTTTACCATCCATCCCACAGGGCGCTGACCAAACAAGATGGACGGTGACAGCAAATACGATAACGGAGAAGGTTTGACATAGCTCTGAGATAATTAGTTACAAAATAATGCAAAGATCTTGTTACAAATACATTTTGAGACATTTGTGGGTACCTTAATAGTCTATGTCAAGAATTTCTGTGCTACGATCAGGGTAGAGTAGCGTGGCAATGCCCTGATAAGATGGACAATGAGATTTCAATAATGTTGTTGCTTACTGAAGGTCGCAAGATGAAGGAATTCCACATATTTCCTCAGTCTGTCGCTCATTTCTAGCCGTACGACTTTGATGCACTTCTTTATTGTTTCAAAGAAAGACGGCTATTGAGCTGTCCCGTGTTGGTGGACGGACGGACAGACAGATGAGACAGTCAAACTCTATACAAAATCATAAATTAAGAGAAATCTTTGGTTAGAACATTTAATAGCAAAAATAGTTTCTCTTACACTTTGTACATTATTTTTTGTGCTCTTGTGAAAAACAATAGTTTTTAAATGCCAAATAGTGACTGACAACAATACCAGTCATCATTCAAGCTGACACTGTGTGTCCAGTATACTAAACATTCCGGTAAGAAGTTTCTTTATCCTTGTCACAAGTCTTCCCCAAACCACTAGATCAACACAAGATTTATTTACTTAGTTGTTTTGATATTTATAACTTGTTTTCTCTCTTTTAAGCTGTTCTTTCTGAAAGTTCATCGTTTTCTTTATTTATAAATTTCTTTTGTGACGATGGTAGCGACTAACTTGATTGTGGGAACTGTTGTCTATGGTTGCTTGACATGGATCCTGGCATCTCAACCATCAGATGATACCAGGGATAATTTTCGAATCAGAATCTTCCTGCCGACACTCACCTCCGCGACGAGCAGCTTAAAGAAAATGTGAAGAATATATATAAAGTTGTTAAGCAAAATGTTTAGTTAACTCTTCAAATAATTCTTCATCGTTTCGTTTAATTTAAACGAAAAGTTAAAGTGAAGAAAGCTCTGTAAAAAGTAAAATAAATTTTAAAACAAAGACAAAAAAGTGTATTTCACTCAGTTTTCTTGTCTACATCGATGAATCTGCACAGTCACTGTGGCAAATATAGGCGACACTGTTTCAAAAGAAATTATTTATCCTAAATTGTTTTGTCAACGAAGTATTACAATTAATTTGTATGAAATACAGACAGTGTACGGTGTACCAAGTAAAACGGTGTATTTCACCACTTACAATATTTATTTGTTAGCATTGGCCTTTCTTTTTTTTTCTGTTGTTGTTGTTGTTGTTGTTGTTGTTAAAAGGGAGACAAACGCAGATGGCGTTTGGTCTTACTTCCCCTGACAAACTTGATAACCTCACTTTGACGTGCTGTATCATTAAGGGCTGTACAGTAATGGCATTCTCTGCCGGCTGACTCACCTGAACACAAGGATGACAGAAGTATACCCGAGAAATCCTAAGACCCTTATTTTCCAACTTTTTTTAGTAGACTGACTAGAAATGAGTGCACCTACTTTTTTCCCCACTCGTCCAAACCTGAATGTGGCTTACACACCACACTGTACCTGTGTGTGCCAATGAGAATTAGCACCTGTTAAAAGTCACACATGTAAGGGTACATAAAAAATCAACATTTATGAAAAGAAAACCGACACTAATGGGGAGACTCCCAGGATACACTAAAGACAATGCTCAATGTAGAATACCTGGATACATTCAAGCAACAGCCATGTGTAACCTGATATAAATAATATAAAAAAAAAACTTGTTTAGTTTTTTTTTTCAAAGCCACCATAAATATGTGTAATAACTGAAATTTAGATCGATAGATTTTCCCTGCTGATATTTTATAGCACATTAAAATTCAGCTGATGTGGGACCTATAAAAAAATATTGTTTATTGTCGTTTTTATATTTTGATAACAGAATATCGACCCTTTGAATACAACCGTCGGGTAGAGAAGGTTTCAGTCAGGCTGAATCTCAGTAATTATCCTTTGGAAATTGTTATCACTCATCACAGCCGGTACAAAGCAGCAAACAAGCCTCCGGCACAAATTACTGATAGTCTTTTGACAAAGGTCTGAATTCTTCGATAATCTGTAGTTTTTGGAATAACTTGATTGTAATTTTCAGGAATACTCGACTTTTTTAATTTTTGTGTTTTGGTCCAGAAATTTATCTTCAGCGAACACCGCGAAACAATAAAAGGCCGCCAATGATTTGCAGAGAAATACTTATTCATCGCGAGGTCCGAAGATTGTTGTGACCTCTGAACTTTATATGTGATTTGTTTTCTGCTGTAACATCACCACATTGTGAGAGTCCGCCCCATGGAGTCCCCATAGTCATAAGGCTATGGCAGGCTAGTTGATACCAAGTGTATGTTAATGTAACTTAGTTCTGTCTGTGTATATGTGTGTTTTTGTGTGTGTTTGTGCAAACCACAACATTGAGTCGTCAGACTCGAACACATGGACTGACACGCGTTCTTTCGTTCAACAGACAGCAAACATGCGCCTGTGGGCTTCCTGCTAGTATACTGAAGGTTGCCAAAAACATTTTCTAACTGGCTTAGTTTCTCTTTTGTACTTGTCTGAGTTAATATTTTGTGGTATTATCCTTTCTGCTAGGCCAGTACCCGGGTATACTTTATCAGCAATAATCAGGACCATGTATTTTATCTGACAGATCGTAATAATTATAAAGCATCAGGCGGTTTTCAAAGCACATAAATACATGAAAATATATATATATAATTTCACAAATGATGAGTGCGCACACACACACACAAATAATAGTCAGACAAACAGACCAAAAATTTAAGGTGAAAATGTCAAAGTTTTTGTACATTTAATAACTGTGATCCTCTTTCGTCTACAAACCTATTTGACTTACGAGTAATCATGCATCTCTCGTTTGTATATCTGCTATACATAATGTCGATTGTACTCTTGCTCCCTCTTTGACTGTAAACCTTAAAGAATATAAAAGATGTTAGGTACAGGAGATAACTGTCACAACAGACAATAGTTACAAAGAATAATTCGAAGTAAAACAATTCTTTTGTTAATATTTACAAACTCGCTTCTGAAAACTGTGATTTATCACCACCAAAAAATTTTTAAACAATCAATCCAATCCTTTTATAAATTATTGTATTTGCCAGGTGACAGTTCACAGTACTCGTTGACACAGACATCTACAGTATCATTGTCCTGTCGTCATGACAACATAGAATAAAGTAGCTTTATATTAATTAGAATGTCCTATTACCTGAAGACAGTCAAGATAATCTCGGATTAGTAAACTCCGACTGAGTTCCAGTTCCAAGAAGTACATTTTGCTGAGATGCTGTACAAGAGGAAATTTCATGTTAGTACAACAGTGGACAATGACAGTATGTAGCATGGATTGTAACAAATAGTAACATAGGATCATATATAACAACATTGTCATTACACCTTGTCTGTGGGGGAAGTTGTTGAACTCCTAATCCTTGCTAATGAAAGAACATTTTCACGGTGTAAATAATGTAGGAGAAGCTCTAACATTACACACTTATTAATCCATGCTGTTATAAGTATTCCTCAAATATGCACATTCAATATTAACCGTTGCAGTGACTTATGTTTGTCAGAATAGTTGTGTGGTCTTGTAAGACTCATCTGCAACAAGAACCACCTTTACAGAATTAACCTCTGAATCTGAATAACATTGTCAGTAAATTATACTGAGGTCAGACAGACAGGAAACAGAAGGCCAACCTGTTGTCGGAGCACCGGGATACTTCTTCGAAGCAAGTTTCCCGAAGTAAGTTGAAGTAAATTTCACCAACTTCCTTTGCGATCCCATCCTTCGACTGCTTTAAACAATCCTTAAATTCTCTGTCGCACTTGCAATGGAGCCTGGGACATCAACACATCTTTCTTAAGGGAATGACTAGACAGCATTCACACCTTAGCTTGATGTTTGGATCTTAGAACAAAACTATTATAGAACACAATACATTGTTCATTTGTTTGTTTTATTTAAACACATGGATTAGTTTTTTGTCATGGACAAATAGCTCACCCCAATACTCTTTCTCTGTCCCTCCCCTTCACTAACTCACAATTCTCCAAGAACTACTTGCAGATATGTGCAGATATACTTATCCCTATCGCAATGAACTTTTAGTAGATTAGGAAAGGACTTGTTTACCTTGTGAAAGGATAGTCATTGCTTAAGCCAGTCGTAGAGTCGTTAGTGTTGGCGAGGATCTGTGGAGTGCAAAGGTCATGTGCACGACAGCACGAGTCGGTGTCAGCGAACTGGCCGAGCTTGGTGTTGTCACCATTTGCATCATTTCCTTCACCACACCACACTGTACCTGTTTATGCCAATGAGAATTAGCACCTGTTAGAAGTCACACATAAGGGTACATAAAAAAATTAGCATTTTTGAAAAGAAAACCGACGCTAATGTGGAGACTCCCAGGATACACTAAAGACAATGCTCATGGTAGAATACCTGGATACACTGAAAAGTATGATCATTTGAAGAATATCTCAATGCACTAAATAGGACATTTATATGGGAAATACCTGGATACACTAAACAGAATAGTTCTGTGGAGAATACCTGGATACAGTAAAGAGCGCTTGAGTCGAACATTTCCATCCCGACTTTTATTTTTCTCCCTCAGCTCTTGACACAAGGAGATAATGAAGTTCATGTCACCTTCAGAGCAGTTCAAAGTTTCTTCATGCAGATTCTGATTTTGTTTCTTTCTCTTTTCTGAGGGATACCTGTAAGGATTGAAAACTTACTTTTTGAAGCAATACACAATTAAGTTAACCCCTGACTGACCTGCAAAATAAACACATTTTCCACAAAACTGTTTTGAATCTCACGTGATTTAAAGCATAATTAGATGTTTATGCATACTGTTTCAGAATGTTGTTTTTATCTTTCTCCATACACTTATAGCCTTTGTGCTGACAAAGATATCGAGAATAAAAGCGACTAACTGATTTAGAAACTTAACCCTGCCGGGAGTTTGTCTCTGAAATCTTTTAAATTAAAAAACATTAAAATGGAGAATTAGAATGCTATAATTTTGTTGCTTTTTGTACTGTCATTAATTTTCCTTTAAAATTGTCCACAAATACTTAACAGTATGATTGACTAAAGCTTTCCTAAATCTATACTTTGAATAATTAACGGGTACCTGTCTTCTTTTACCAGGCATTTGTATCCAGGTCCTTTCGGTTGTTTGTTTAGTAACACTCTCTTTGCACCATCAGTGAAAGTGACTTTTCCCTCTGAGAAGTGCGAGAAGACAGCGATGCACGAAGCGTTTTCACCTGGCGATAGATCACGTGGTCTGCTCTCCACTCCATACAGGAGACAGACGACAATAACCTGACACAGCACATTGCTCATGTCTTTTACCTGTAGACATCGACAGAATAGGTGTCAACATTCAGACTGTCCGTGCTTATGAGGACAACAAATGATGATGATGATGATGATGATGATGATGAGGAGGAGGAGGAGGAGGAGGAGGAGGATGTGGTGTGTGTGTGTGTGTGTGCGCGTGTGTGTGTTTTCTTTTGAGAGCAGCACGAACCTGACATGAGACGACACGGAGACTGTGCCAGCTGTCAGGTGGTGTCAGGTGTCCTTGTGCCCAGGTTAGTGTGCTGTTTAAATACTTTCCTACCTGGTGCAGCAGCAAATCACATGATGCCACCTGTCCACATCATCAACAACATCAAGCAAGAAAAACCGCTGAAACTCATTGCAAATTCAATCATTCTAGACATTAGTTTGTGTCAACTTGTGTTTAGCTTTTTGAACTGAAAATAAAGCCTATAATATATATAGCATCACTTTGTTCATCTCCTTTATTCATCCCTCGCTCTCAAGGGGCTGTCCGGTGGTTAGCGCCTGTCACCAACACAGTGAGGGTTGGTAGCCCTGGGTTCAACTCTCGTCTCGGGCATGCTGATCTTTTTTCTGCGTGTGGCGTCTGTTTACATGGAGACTTGGGCTTCCTGGGGTGTAGATTTAACTGCTGACTCGGTTTAAAACACTAATCCTCCCTCCCCCTCGCTTTCAAACACAAAAATGATAGTTTACTTACAGTCAAAAGTACACATACACAAATTTCAAGGATTTAAATATAGGACAAATGAGATCGCAACTGGAAACTGCGGTATTATGAAATCATTGCTGAGTCAAGGAATGGCTTCCATTTATTTAGTTATTCAGTTTTATTCTTGAGATCGTATTGCATGCTGGTCTTAGTTGTTTTACTACCCATGGCCTATTTATGGCAGAAACAACCCGGCAACTAAACATCAAAGGAAAACTAAATAAATGAACACAAACCTCACCCGCTGTGTGTAGGTGTCGGAGGTGCACGCATGACTGACAGAAAGATTGTGTGACAGGAGGCTGGGATGGTGGCGAGAAAAAGAGCAAAGCAGTCAATACAAAAGATAAACAAAAGCGGCAGATATCAAATATCAGAGACAATTTCACCATCCATCCCACGGGGCGCTGACCACACAAGAGTAAACAAGATTCACCTAGGGGTGTCCAGCCCACCTGTTACTCGTATTGACATTTGCTGAGTGTCAGGTGTACAGGTGTCAGGCCTCCCTGCTGACACTCTACTTGCTGCAGTATAAACATTTTGCTGAGAGAGTGGTCTTGCTCCAACATTTCTGACCTACTGACACCATACCACCCAAGTCCGTCTCTTCAGTCTGCTTGTGTTGCCCTCGTCTCTGTCCCACACATCAGACGGGCATCTTGGACAAATGATCCTCCTTCTTCTCAGACCTCCCTGTCCTTTCTTTTGAAACTGTGTCTACGTTCGACACATTAAACATCTGGCCACAAACCAGCTAATGGTGATATTCAAAAAATAGATGTCAATGAGTGTGAGTCAGTGAAAGACAAGGTAGAGAGAAAAAGAGTGAAAAACAGAGAGAAATGTTTAAAAAGAGATCAGTTGTCGCTCTGTTTAGTAAGTAATATATCTGTGTGAAATGTTTCAGGAGGTCCTTACTTACTTACAAAGTTTGACAAAGTCTGTGTGACAATGGTCCTGTGACTCGTGTTGTTGGCTTCAATCCACTGACACTCGGTGACAAATGGCCAGGATGTCAGTCTTACACAGGCACCAACCAACACAAATCCGGAAGTGTTTTGCTTTTCTTATCATGAAGACTCGGAAAGTGCCTGACACCTCTTAACTAGTCAGAAAGGAAGCTCAGCTACAATGATCATGAACAGTTTAACACTCTAATGTACAACACTGACTCAGTATTGTCAAGCAAGCTGCTCTAATAGTTGAACACATTGTGAGGTTTTCCTCTTTCTGTTACCTTATTTGTCACAGAGATCTGTCAATGTCAGAAAGAAAATTCAAAAATGTTTAAGGAGAGGTTAGTTTGTGAGTAGAGCTAGAAATGTTGGCAGTATTTTGTGTATTTTATGTCAGAGGCTGGGTGACACATGGTCATGTCAGTGATATGACAGTTCATACTCTGACATCCAAATGTAAGATATGCTCATCAGACTCTGGCAGTTAAAATGCAGAAAGATGCTATAAGTCTTGTGAGGTGAGGTTACATAACTGTCTCTTGGCTGTGTGTTTTCAAGAGATCAAACAGTAAAATTCATGTAAAGGACATTCTTTTATTAAATTAAATGTCATTTATCAGCTTTGAAGTGTCTTGTTCTCAGTACTTTCACTGGAGCTATTGTAAAGGAAACCTACAACATAGACAGGCAGACAGAGGAGATAGTAAAGGTTAAATGCTAGAGAAAAGTTTAAATTAAGAAAAAAATAAAAGATTGAGTTTAAATAAGTGATACAATAAAATAGTTTGTACTCACTGGAACAAGCGGATATCTACGCACATGGAATAGGTAGAAAATTTATTATAAATTTAAAGTCTTATATATATATAATTGTGCACATCACTGTTTGTGTGTACATTCTTTTATGGGCTTTTATCAAGTAAAATATTTTAAATGACAAGTATGATTAAGTTTTTAAAGTAGTCATTAACAATGATAGCAGTTATTACTCCCTTTCACACTACATGCTCAGCATACTCAACATTTAGATCAGAAATTTCTTTATTTTATTCTCAAGCGAAGTGCATGGTTATTTTGCATCAGCTTTGATACAGAAGAACAAACTTGAGGATGCACTTGACAGTTGCTTGACATGGTTGATGGCATCAGATGACACTATCAGAATCCTCCTGACGAGACCCACTTCCAGGATGTGCAGCTTGGAGAAAGTCTACAAAATATATCATTAAAAACTTTTAAAGTTATTAAAGAAAAATTGCTTCCTCTCTTTTCCAACTTCATTTAACAGTGATGTAATTAAAAGGGAGATAAACTCAAACGCGAAATGCGTCTTAGACGTTTGTTCTTACTTCCCCTGACAAACTTGAAATCACTTTTGTATTTTTCATACTAGAGTCAGATTTTAGGTTGTTATAACTACATCCTTAACAGCCACACGAGTCCAGGCTACATTCTACTAGCTACACACTACGACTACATTCAGTGGAAAAGAGAGAAAAGATGGGACTGGGAGGGAAATGACTAACCCATTGTCGGGACATCGTGACACCTGCTCGAAACAAGTGGACTTCAAAATATTGAAGAACATTTTTCCAATGACGTTAGCAATGCTGTCCGTTGATCGTCTCAAACAATCCCTAAACTCCTTGTCACAACGACAGTGAAGCCTGAGACAGATGACATGTCACATGAAGTGAACAGTTGTAATACTTCCTTAAAACCATCTATCTTTTTCTTCTTTAGGAGTATGATAAAAAGTCATGCTGAAATAATAATAGTGGTAATAACTAACAACTCGTATTGGATGTGAGCTAGAAAAATATAAATATAAATATAAAAAGTAGGTTTTCACTCAAAATTCCTTAAAATTGTACTCAATAATCATTCAATCTGTGCCAATTATTAATTATGTTTGAATGGCTCTGCCGCTGACCTGGTGTAGAGACCCGAGTTAAATAGCCCAGTCTTGGCATCTTTTGTGAATCTCGCAATGGTTGGTTTGCACAGGTCATGTGCTCGGCAGCAGGAGTCAGTCTGACGATACTTCCCCAGCTTTGTGGTGTCTCCATTGGCATTGTTCCCGGCACCACACCAGACTGTGCCTGCGGAACATCATTTCACTTGTACTTGTGTGAGCATTACTACTACTACGGCATTATCATCCATCATCCATCATCCATTATCCATCATCCATTTTCGTCGTCCCCGTCGTCATCCATCATCCATCATCATCGCCATCCATCATCATCCCTTGCAGCCTGACAATGAGAAAGCCTACACACTAGAGGAGCCAACCCACGGGAACATGTAATCGGGTGAGGGGGTACAGCCGCGGTTCTCAAACGGTGGGGCGCGCCTCCCCAGGGGACCTACCTTTGTTCGTCACGGGGGCGTCACTAGTAAAAGGTTGAGAACCGCTGGGGTAGAGGGTAGAGGATAGAATCAAGAAGGTAGATGGCAAAGGGTAGAGGGGTAGAACCTGGGGACCCACCAACATGGCCTCAGCGCTCTGTACCAAATCGTTTGTTTTGTGTTCCCTGTACGAGATTGGAAGCAGTCTCATTTAGTATGTGGATTATAAGACTTAATCGGTCTCCCTCTCTTATCTCTCAAGGTCCACGTTGGACACCAGGAGAGGGATAATGAGGGACAAGCAGCTTGCACTTCCTGTCCCGTACACTCGTTAGTCTCATAATCGCTGTTGTCACAGTTGTCTTTCTGTCATACATACCCTTAGAGATGGTTGTGCTCAACATCCATTACAAGTGTAAGTTGTACAGTACTACTCTATCAACATCAGCTTATTTGTACATAAGTCCTTATGTGTGGACAGATGTATATTCAGTACCAATCCTAGGAGGTCTGAGCAATTCTTAACTTCACATCAAACAAAAAACAAGCAAATCCTTTAAATTACAATACAGATCAATATTGCCTACTTTTATCACAAAGAAACTAAAATTAAACTAGTACATTACAATTTGTACAAAGCAAAGCCACACTGGTCGCCAGGACCTTTTAAGGGCAAAAACTATCCTCCATGTATGTGTGAATGGTCTGCTTTCTATTTGTCACGGGAAACGAGATTTGTCATTTTTAAATTTGACTTGTAACAATTTTTTTTGTGAACACATTCTATTCTTCGCGTTTCACTGTGCCCTTGCTGTAGTCCCTTTCTGCTGCAAAAGATGTAGATGACCTTTATCTACTCACGACAGCACCATTAGTTATTGCGGAGAATTCCCTCACGCAACCCTTGACCTCGCTGACATTACGTCATCGCTATATTTGTCTTCGCATACAATTACAGATACCAAGCAAAAGATACAAGGTAGCCCAACACCAGAAGTCCTGAATACCTGGAAACACAAGACTCTTCTTTTGGATGTCACGACGAGTCACGTGGGCTCGACCTCTGGCCGTTGGGTCACGACACTGTCTAAGCAAATCGTTCAATTCATCTTCGGAGCAGCTAACAGTTGCTCTGACTTGCGCATCCCTCGTGCTTGGAGTGGATTCTTCCAGATGACTGATCGAATGAAAAAGCAGCATAATTACAACAAGTACAACAGCTAAAGATTTCATCAACGTCGTCATCGTCATTATTATCGTCATCGTCACCAGCAACATGACGCTAAATGTGCGTTTCCTTATCACATGTTCAAAGTAAATAGCCCAAATAAACAAAAGTAAAAAGTGAAAGTTCACTTTAGAAACTGTAGAAGCATTCACAACTGTCAAGAGTGGAGGTTGGGTCATCATCTGTCCAGAACGCCGATGTTGACAGTAAAGCACGTGACTGAAAGACTAACTGACAGGACACAGAGACACTCCAAGGAATACCTTTCATCCTTCACGATGCACAAGTAAGACCCAGCTTCGTCGTTTTCGACCTTCAGCGACAGGTTCTTCACATCGTCGATAAGAGTTCGTCCGACGAACTGCACCAGAGCTCCTTTGCATGGAAGCAGGTTTGTTGAATCGTCGGCGACTTGTCCACCGTCACGTGACCTGCTCTCGACCAGGGACAGAGTGCACCCCATGAGAACAAGCAGCCAGAGGGATCTAGCCATTGCTTACAGAACTTCACACGGGTGGATTGGACTAGTAAGCTGAAATTAAACACGAGAATACAGGTAAATATCAATGTAGAGGTTGGTAAACACCCTTACCCACAATTCACCTAACCCATTGCACTCAGCCTCTCGCAAGAATCATTCCACTGAAACGGTGTGGATGTGAGCGGTGAATGACTATCTGCTTTCCTTTCCTCTTTCCCCAGAAGGTCTGGAATGTTGTAGGTATTGACGAATATTTCAACCTCACATCAATGGCAGCCACTGAGTCCACCTTCTTTCAACTTCGCAGGATCCGTTAATCCTAGTTTGCCTATCTGCTCATGCCTGCTTTTGCTTTGTCCCGGCTGGATAACTACATTTCGTCTGTCTCCATAACTGCCTAGTGGACCAGCCTTAAAGGGATCAAAATAATGCCGCTTCTGCTTTTTCACTGGCAAGTCCGAGCTCACATTTCTTACAGGAGAGATTCCATAGGTCACACATAGAAAACAGTCTTACAAAATTTTATGCAATTATTATTATTATTTAATTTTAAAGTACACGTAAGCAAAGATTTACAATATCATCCTAAATATTATACCCATTCTCCATCTGTTGAATGAAGATCTGTTTGAAAAATTCAGTCTTGAAATCGAGCGTGGTTTGACTTGTAACCATCTAATGGCGGTGATATCCAAGGAGTAGATGTTAATGAGTGACAGAGTAATGTGAAGGAACGTTTGTGTCAATGCAAGACAAGGTAGAGAGAAAAACAGAGAGAGAAATAGGGAGACAGAGAAATGTATAGAAAAAAAAAACAGTGGTCACGCTGTTTAGTAAGCAATATATCTGTGTGAAATGTTTCAGGAGGTCCTTACTTACCTATGGAGGGCAAAGTCTGTGTGACAATGGTCCTGTGACTCGTGTTGTTGGCTTCAGTCACTGACACTCGGCGACAAATGAACGTCAGTCTTATACTGGCACCAACCAACACAAATCCGGAAGAGATTTGCATTTCTTAATATGAATCCTCGGATAATGCCTAACACCTCTTAACTTGTAAGAAAGAAAATCTACCAACAATGATCATGAACAGTTTAACCCTCCAGTGTACAAGACTGACTCAGTATTGTCAGGCAAGCTGCTCTAATAGTTGAACACATTGTGAGGTGTTCCTCTTTCCGTTACACTATTTATGAAACAAAACTGTCAGGGTTGGAAAGAAATGTTTAAGGAGAGGTTAGTTTGTGAGTAGAGCTAGAAATGTTGGAAGTATTTTGTGTAGTTTATGTCAGAGGCTGGGTGACAAATGGTCATGTCAGTGATATGACAGTTCATACTCTGACATCCAAATGTCAGATATGTTCATCAGACACTGGCAGTTAAAATGCAGAAAGATGCCATAAGTCTTGTGAGGTGAGGTTACATAACTGTCTATTGGTTGTGTGTTTTCAAGAGCTCAAACAGTAAAATTTTTTAACAGGATATTATTTTATTAAAATAAAAATCAGCTTTGAAGTGTCTTGTTCTCAGTATTTTCGCTGGAGCTATTGTAAAGGAAACCCACAACATAGGTTGCCACTGCCTTGTAATTACTTCTTACCATATTGGGTCATCATTATTGTTTGAAAGTCTTACATATTATTTTTTAGTTATGCATGTTTTTGTTTGTGTGTACGTTCTTTTATGAGCATTTGTCAAGTAAAATATTTTTAAATGCACACAGCATTGAGTTTTTGAAGTAGTTGTTGACAATCATACCCAATATTATTAACTTTCACTCTACATGGTCAGCATACTAAACATTCAGCTCAGAAATTTCTTTATTGCTCCCAGGCGACGTACATGATTGTTTTACATCGACTTTGATACAGAGGAACAAACGTGAGGATGCATTTGACAGTTGGTTGCTGGCATCAGATGACACTATCAGAACTTTCCTGACGAGATAAATATCCAAGATGTGCAGCTTGAAGAAAATCTATAAAATATATACATTTTTTAAAAAAAGTTAAATAAAAATTGTTTCCTGTCTTTTCAAACTCCATTCAACAGAGTTATGTAATTAAAAGGGAGATAAACTCAAAAGAGAAAAGCGTCTTAGACGTTTGTTCTTACTTCCCCTGACAAACTTGACATCAGTTTTGTGTTTTTCATTCTAGGGTCAGATTTTAGGTTGTTATAACTACATCCTTAACAGCCACACGAGTCCAGGCTACATTCTACTAGCTACACGCTACGACTACATTCAGGGGAAATAAAAAAAAGATGGGACTGACAGGGAAATGACTAACCCACTGTCAGGACATCGTGACACCTGGTCGAAACAACTGGAACTCAAAACATTGAAGTACAAGTTTCCAATGGAGTGAGCGAGGCCGTCCGTTGATCGTCTCAAACAATCCCTAAGCTCGTTGTCACAATGACAGTGAAGCCTGAGACAGATGACATGTCACATGAAGTGAACAGTTGTAATTCTTCGTTAAAACCAAACTACTTCTTGAGTGTGATAAAGTCTTACAACTGAAATAGTAGTAGTTGTAACTGATAATTTGTATAGGATGCAAGCTAGAAAACTGTTCAAATAAAAATATCAGAATATACCAAATTAGGTGTTTACTCTAAATTGCATAAAATTGTAATAAATGCTAATCATTCGAACTGTCTTAATTATTAATTATGGTTAAATGGTTCTGCCAATGACCTGGTGAAGAGACTCCAGTAAAATAACCCAGTCTTGGCATCTTTGGTCAAGCTCGCAATGTATGGAGTGCAGAGGTCATGTGCTCGGCAACAGGAGTCAGTCTGACTATACTTCCCCAGCTTTGTGGTGTCTCCATTGGCATCGTTTCCGTCACCACACCAGACTGTGCCTGTGGAACATCATTTCACTTGCTTTACTACTACTATTGTATGATCATCATCATCATGACCCATCATCCATCATGATCCATCATCATTTCTTTGAGCCTGACAAAGAACAAGCCTACACATTAGAGGAGTCAGCCCTCGGGAACATGTTATCGGGGTAGAGTCTAGAGCAGACCTGGGCAAGGGGCGGCCCGAGGGCCGCATCCGGCCCGCCTCCTGTCTCTGACCGGCCCACTCGCTGGCCCGCCCGCCAGTATATATACTATATATATATATACAGTATTGGGTAAAAGTGAGTTAACTATATTAGTCCGGCCCTCTAAAACCATCCCAATTTCTCATGCGGCCCCTTGGGAAAATTAATTGCCCACCCCTGGTCTAGAGGATAGATGGTAGAGGGTAGAGGGTAGCGGGTAGAGGGCAGAGTGTAGACTCTAGAGGGCAGAGGGTAGCGGGTAGAGTCTAGAAGGCAGAGGGTAGGGGGTAGAGCGTAAAGGGGTAGAACCTGGGGACCCACCAATATGGTCTCAGCGCTGCGTACGAAATCGTTTATTTTGTGTTCCCGGTACGAGATTAGAAGCTGTCTCGTTTAGTATGTGGATTATAAGACTTTAATCGGTTTTATCTTATCTCTCAAGGTCCACGTTGCACAACAGGAGAGGGATAATGAGGGACAAGCAGCTTGCACTTCCTGTCCCGTACACTCGTTAGTCTCATAATCGCTGTTGTCACAGTTGTCACTCTGTCCTACAAGCGAGATTTGTCATTTTTAAATTTGACTTGTAACAATTTTTTGTGAACACATTCTATTCTTTGCCTTTCACTGTGCCCTTGCTGTAGTCCCTTTCTGCTGCAAAAGATGTAGACGACCTTTATCTACTCACGACAGCAACATTAGTTCTTGCGGAGAATTCCCTCACGCAACCCTTGACCTCGCTGGCATTACATGGATTCTTCCAGATGACTGATCGAATCAAAAAGCAACATATTCACAACAAGTACATTAGTTTAAGATCATCATCAAAATCGTTATAGTCATCGTAGTGGTCACCAGCAACATTACGCTAAATGTAAGTTTCCTTATCACCTGTTCAAAGTAAATAGCACTAACAAACAAAATTTTTAAATAAAAGTTTTCTTTAGAAACTATCAAGAGTGGACATTGGGTCATCATCTGTCCAGAACGCCGATGTTGACAGTAAAGCACGTGACTGAAAGACTAACTGACAGGACACAGTGCGACTCCAAGGAATACCTCTCATCCTTCACGATGTACAAGTAAGACCCAGCTTCGTCGTTCTCTATCGTCAACGACAGGTTCCTCGCATCGTCGATAAGAGTTCGTCCGGCGAGCTGCACGAGGGTTCCGTTACATGGAAGCAGGTTTGTTGAATCGTCTGCGACTTGTCGACCGTCACGTGACTTACTGTCGACCACGTGCAGAGCGCACCCCATGAGAACAAGCAGACAGAGGGATCTAGCCATTGCTTACAGAACTTCACAAGGGTGGATTGGTCTAGTGAGCTGAAATTAAACACGAGAATACAGGTAAATATATTTATATAAATGTAGGTAAATACAGGTTCCCCATGCTGACCAAGCTGCTGTGACTCACGTGACTTTGTTAAAACTCTCGCACTTCCTATCACACTATAATTTCTATTACTGCTTTCCAAGCACTTGCACATTAATAACAGATAATGTTTTTTCTGTCTAATATAGTGAGGTTTGTTTACGATTTGCTGAGAATGTGTCTCGGTCTCAAATGAAAGACCCTGGATGTCGAGGAAAAGCTGAGGACGTGTCGGCCTCGGCCTCGAGAAACGGTTGAGTGCTCCTTTCATATTAGCGAAGTGACGAGATGTAAATAGAAGATATATGGATATGAAAGAACTGTATGCCCAAATCGAAATCTGAACCCAGGACAAGCGCTAATTTTTAGGCCTCAGGACCGACCTCGAGAAGAAAAAATGAGGTCATATAGACTAGTCCAAAGCCTAGGACTAATCAGTGGGTTTTAACCTCAACATGGCAAGCTAGGTTATCGTCCTAAGGTCTCCTAATTGCCGCTTCTGCGGCAAATCCAAAGTGTTAAGCAAAATCCCCTCCATGTGCATAATGCAAATATTAAGTCACATCTGATCTGCTGTGCCATACTATCATAAATCGTGGATCATATGTCTGTTTAGAAAGGATGGACCGTAGTGACAAGATTAAGATCTCCGTCTGGTCACATGAGCGGCTATCATACTTTAGTACACTGTAGGCGTCTCAAGCAAGTCAGCAGCAAACCACGTGTCAACAATGTCTACTATTTTCGTAGATTGGTGACTAGAGACTTTATTGATGATTAATTCAGTTTAATGTTGTCCGTCTTAGGCATGGTTCATCTAAACTGATAAGGCAAGGTCAGTTTGGTGTAAATGTTCGTTGAATAAAACTCTCCCTAAAAAGCGAGAAAATCATACAGATATTACTTTTATGATCTTTCTGCATATAAAATGTAAAATTATTTATTATTGTGGGCGAAATGATTCAGAACTACTGGCTGGTTTGGGCGGATTTGTGACATGTTCTATTCGGACGAAACAAGTATCCCATGTCAGAATAACCCCGTCACAGCTGTTGTTATCGACCTTTAATGCTTTTATTTTAAAGACCTACCCTACTGGTTTGATTTTTGAAGGTAAAGAAAACCTATATATATATACAGTAAATGTCAGCCCCCAAAACACAAGGTTTATATATTATCTAATGTCAAAGTTGGCGATTTTCACATATAGTCTGCAAGTCAGGTATTGTCTCGCTCCCGTGTCTCGGTAAGCATAATCAATGGTCAGAAGGTGAATACATCGGGTTCATTTTCATTTAGCGTGGGCTGGTATCGAAGTCCATTGTGAAGCACTGTTCACGAGCCTTGAAGGTATCAAACCATAACACAATGTGCTGAGGCAGCAGAACGAAGAACGACTTCACAGCAGCACATGGTAAACATCGCTGGTGATGGTCACATTATCCAGCTTCATGTGACCGTTACTATTTCTGTTTGTCAGTTTACTTCAATTCTGTCAAAAATGCATCGTGTGAAAATTTACCACTGAGACTGATTTGCACTTCTATATGGACATGGTCAAAATCTCATATTAACATCTGTAGAGAGTAAATTGGACCCACTGCAATTTGCCTATAGGAAGGGGAGGAGTGTTGACGATGCCAATTTGTTCATTCTGAAACCTGTTGAAGCTGTTAACTCTTTCAGGTACCTGGGAACTATTTTTGATTGCCAGCTCAAATGGAATTTAAACACTGAACACATTGCTAAACGCGGCCAACAAAGAATGTACCTTCTGCGTAAGCTAAATAGTTTTTCAGTTAGTCAAGCAATCTTAGGTCATTTCTACCAGTCGTTTATTGAGTCTTTTATCTTTTTTATTTGTATGCTGCTTTATCAACCTCTCTGTTCATGATAGGAATAGTCTGAACAGTATTGTCTACATCAATTTTAGGTAAGTGGCTTCGGACAGAGGGATTTAGCTTCTTTTTGTGATCAACAAACAGTTAGGAAAGCTTCACGCATTTTATCTCTACCGGAACATGTACTAACGAGAGAATTTGTATAATTAAGCTCCGGTAAGCGATATTCCATGCCAACATGCAAAAGTAACAGACACCTGAAATCGTTTGCGCCATCTGCGGTCCAGCTGGTCATCCTCAGATGAAGTGTCAGTGGTGTGTGTGTGATGTAGATGCGCACATGATTATTCTTGATGCAAGTTGTTGTTTGTTTTATTTTATATATATATGCATTTAATCTGCCTTCCCTTCATGTGGTAATATACATCTCGCACCTTGCAATAAATTTGTTCTACTTTCACTTTTACTTTTATTTGTAGCTTACTGTAACTAGAGCACCTTCCCATGTTTAAAATGCCCACTGTGACCAATAAAGTTGATCATCGTCATTGTCATTGTCCTGTGCTCTCTGAAAGTGTTAAAGCAGGGGAGACAAGTACAGCGTGGTAGGGAACAAAGTTGTTGGGTATAGTTTCTGTAAATGTTTCTACAAGTAGAGCAAAATGTTATTCCTGAATATATTCAACTGTCAGGTTTATACACATTGGCTAGTCCCTCGAAGTGAGAAATTTCAGAGGTTTTTGTTTATTGCACGCATCAATAGTAGCGTTGATAGCATTATTCGTGCCGGAATTTGTTGAGTTTCCAGCTTGAATGTCCTCTGTGGTTGTTGGCGTATTGTCTTTATAATCCTATTAGACTGTTTATGGCTAACTACACTTCAAGAAAGTCCTGGCGAAACCTAGTCACCTAGCGAAGGTCGTTGGCTGGATGGTTCACATGCTTCACGGTCGACAGTGCACATTCTCACTGGTATGGGACTGAAAATAGCCTCTTGTTTTGAAAAAAACCCCTGAACTGCACAATTATTCTGTTGAACTTTGGGCCAGCCGAGTTCCTAGCTGTGTTCTTTCAATCTCCCGTCGGAACCTAGCACAAACTTCTTTCCTTCCGTCAGGAAGTAGTCATACACCAGAATAGCTCTCTTGCCCTCTGATCTCGCTGTTTTCAAATGCACCGACAAACACTTTTGCATATGTCTCACTTTCCTAGAAAAGTCTTCCCCAATGTAAGTGTTAGCTCCTTTCAGTTTACTGCGTTGTTTTAATATTAGAGCTTTGCCATTGAAGAATGTACAACTTGCAATGACTGGCGAGTTTGGTTTACTGTTGAGTCTGTGAACACGATCAAACGCAATCGACTTGGAAATGAGCAGTTTGTCTGACATGATGTCTAGAACTTTCTGCTCCCATTTCTGAGATGTTTCTTTATCATCCCTGGACAACCCATGCAGTCTGTCTATTCCACTACAATATTAGATTAATAAATTTATAATTTTCGAACTTTTTTCCAAGTGTACAATGAACGCTGTCGCCATTGTTATTCTGTGTCCTCTTGGCTGTCAGCCAAGCCGGAAACATCTCTCCAGGGTACGGCGTTGGTGGGCATGGCAGCATCGTCTATGGTGGTTTGACTGGTGGTGTAGGAGGTGGTTTCTACAGGGTAGTCACGTACCTCAACAAATTCCCATATGAATGAAGGCATAAAGCTAAAGATATCCTGTAAGTGAACAGAAATTTCGTAATGCGTTCACTTACGTTTAGACAGAGTGGTATGTACATGACCAGACAAATAAGACACGCAGAGATAACACTTTTAAAGGAAACATAAAGAAAAAGAACTGATCTCTTACACGTGATTCTAATCAACACCTTTTTTTTCTTTTTATTCATCTATTCTTTATGTAATGCATTTCGACACTAGCAATATTTATGCGTAGAACTTGTCTACCGTTGTTTTAGTTAGGTTTGTTTGTCTTCATATCATTAATATTTACTTATGCTTCCTTTTTGAAAAACTCTTCACTTGTTCTGAACAGCAAATGCTAGATCCAGTACCTATAAAGCTGACTATTAGTAAAGTTTAGTTGTCTGTCACGGACGCCGACTCTCTCGAACAAACACACACACACGACGTCCGTATGCGTTGTTTCACACGCAAAACAACGATTGCCCGAGGCTGTCCACATGATGTTAATAGGATGCTGAATGGCTCAGGATTTTACAAACTTCAAGACACATATGCATAAAAAATAATACCCTTCAACACAATATCCTATCGGTGAAACACAGTTATTGGTACATACAATGTTTACAATCCAGGGCCTTTGCCCGAACACTTACACTTAAATAACTCTTAATCTTAATTCTTAATCCTAACCTCCACTCTTAATCTCAATTCTTATCATGTAGTTAATAATCGCACCAGCTGTCATTTAGTACTTTGCTCGCAGTTCTGTCCGTCCACACACAGTTCCAATTTCATTATATTGTTTACATTTTGTTGGCGGCGCGAAGCCCACGATACACGGTACACGGTACACGGTACACACGGTACACACAGTCTACACATTGCTAACTGCTTCACCGAAGGCGACAAGATTAGATCTAGACGAATTCTCGTTCACAAGGGAGCTGTACCTACCACAGTCATCCGTACATGGGAAAAAAAACCTTGTCTATGCAAGGAATCACTTCTATCATCTACGCTCACATTAACACTCACACAACATCTTTCCACTCTCATGTCCGCCAATGCCGTCTGCTTCTCTATACTTCTCGCGAGAGTGATCTCCCTTTCCTCGCTGACGCTCCCACTCATCAATACATGTTATTTACCATTGTAATTTACAAACAGCGCAGGGATTAAACTAACTTTAAAACATGGAGGCACGGACTGATCCAAAACAGGATTAACCTGTCCTGTTTTGGTGGACAGACAGACAGACACACACACAGACCGACAGACGAGATAGTAAGGGTTAAATAATAGAGAAAAGTTAAAATTAAGAAAAAAGAAATAAAAGAATAGGTCAAAAAATTTAATATATATTTCGAGTCTATATACAATTGTGCATGTTACTGTTCGTGAGTACGTTCTTTTAAACGCGCTGGTCAATTAAAATATTTTAAATGATGATGATGATCATTTATAACGCGCAGGTGTCCATTCAAACGAATGCTCTTTGCGCAGTAAAAAAAAAAAAAATATGATAAGTAGGATTAAATTTTTAAAGTAGTCATTAACAATCATACCAGTCATTGCTCACTTTGCTTATAGAAATTTCTTTACTGCTCCAAGGCGATGTACGCGGTTATTTTGCATCGACTTTGATACAGAAGCTAGAACAAATGTGAGAATGCACTTGACGGTTGATTGATATGGTACCTTGCATCAGATGACACTATAAGAATTTTCCTGACGAGATCCATTTCCAGGACGTGCAGTTTGAAGAAAATCTTCAAAATACATACATTTAAAAAATTAAAGAAAAATTGTTTCCTTTCTTTTCAAACTTAATTTAACAGCTTTATTTAATTCAAAGGGAAATTAACTCCAAACCGGAAAGCGTCTTTGGCTTTTGTTCTTACCTCCCCTGACAAACTTTTGAAGCTGTCTACGTTCGACACATTAAACATCTGGCAAAAAACTCATTTCTGTAACAAAAATCTTGCATAATGAAGAGTACTGGTCTGCTCACTCCTCAGTTCCCCATCCATTTAGTCAGTCCATAATTTGTCATGGTGTCCTCTCTTTGCCAACGTTTATGTTTCTTGCATTGTTTACTGTTTGTTTGTAGTCTTGCGTGTGCAGCGCTTTAAGCTTGTATCCACACAGAGAAAACAGTCTTACAAACTGTTTTGTAATTATTATTATTATAATTGAATTTTAAAACACGCGTAAGAAAACATTTACAAAATCATCCTAAATATTATACCCGTTCTCCATCTGGTGAATGAAGATTTGTTTTAAAAATTCAGCCTTGAAATCGAGCGTGGTTTGACCTGTAACCATCTAATGGTGGTTATATCCAAGGAGTAGATGTTAATGAGTGAGAGACGAAATGGGAAGGAACGTTTGTGTCAATGCAAGACAAGATTGAGAGAAAAAGAGAAACAGAGAGACAGAGGAATGTATAGAAAGAGATCAGTTGTCACGCTGTTTAGTAAGTAATATATCTGTGTGAAATGTTTCAGGAGGTCCTTACTTACCTCTGGAAGACAAAGTTTGACAAAGTTTGTGTGACAATGGTCCTGTGACTCGTGTTGCTGGCTTCAGTCCACTGAAATGACCAGTGTGTCAGTCTTACACTGGCACCAACCAACACAAATCTGGAAGTGTTTTGCCTTTCTTAACGTGAAGACTCGGAAAATGCCTCTTATCAGAAAGAAAGTCCAGCTACAAGGATGATGAACAGTTTAACCCTCCAATGTACAGACGGACTCAATATTGTCGGGCAAGCTGCTCTAATAGTTGAACACATTGTGAGGTGTTCCTCTTTCTGTTACCTTATTTGTCACAGAGATTTGTCAATGTCAGAAAGAAAATTCAAAAATGTTTAAGGAGAGGTTAGTTTGTGAGTAGAGCTAGAAATGTTGGCAGTATTTTGTGTATTTTATGTCAGAGGCTGGGTGACAAATGGTCATGTCAGTGATATGGCAGTTCATACTCTATTGTCCAAATGTAAGATATGCTCATCAGACACTGGCAGTTAAAATGCATAAAGATGCTATAAGTCTTGTGTGGTGAGGTTACATAACTGTCTCTTGATTTGATTGTGTTTTTTTCAAGAGATAAAACAGTAAAATTTATTAAAAGGACTTTCTTTGATTAAAATGAATGTCAGGTCTCAGCTTTCAAGTGTCTTGTTCTCAGTATTTTCACTGCAAGTATTGTAAAGGAAACCCACAACATAGGTTGCCACTGCCTTGTAGTTACTTCTAACCATATTGAGTCTTCATTATTGTTTGAAAGTCTTACATATTATTTTTTAGTTATGCATGTTTATTATGTTTGTGTGTACGTTTTTTATGAGCATTTGTCAAGTAAAATATTTTTAAATGCACACAGCATTGAGTTTTTAAAGTAGTCATTAACAATCATACTAGATATAATTAACTTTCACTCTACTTGCTCAGCATACTAAAAAATTCAGCTCAGAAATTTCTTTATTGCTCCAAGGCGATGCACATGGTTATTTTACATCGACTTTGATACAGAAGAACAAACGTGAGGATGCACTTGACAGCTTCTCTACTTGGTTGCTGGCATCAGATGACACTATCAGAACTTTCCTGACGAGATAAATTTCCAGGACGTGCAGCTTGAAGAAAGTCTACAAAATATATACATTTTTAAAAAAAGTTAAAGAAAAATTGTTTCCTATTTTTTCAAACTCAATTTAACAGAGTGATGTGATTAAAAGGGAGATAAACTCGAAAGCGAAAAGCGTCTTAGACGTTTGTTCTTACTTCCCCTGACAAACTTGACATCAGTTTTGTGTTTTTCATTCTAGGGTCAGATTTTAGGTTGTTATGACTACATCCTTAACAGCCACACGAGTCCAGGCTACATTCTACTAGCTACACGCTACGACTACTTTCAGTGGAAAAGAGAGAAAAGATGGGACTGAGAGGGAAATGACTAACCCACTGTCGGGACATCGTGACACCAGGTCGAAACAATAGGAACTCAAAACATTGAAGTACATGTTTCCAATGATGTAAGCGAGGCCGTCTGTGGAATGTCTTAAACAATCCCTAAACTCGTTGTCACAATGACAGTGAAGCCTGAGACAGATGACATGTCACATGAAGTGAACAGTTGTAATACTTCCTTAAAACCAAACTACTTCTTGAGTATGATAAAGTCATACAACTGAAATAATAATAATAATAGTAGTAGTAACTGATAACTCATATAGGATGTGAGCTAGAAAACTGTTCAAATAAAAATATCAAATATACCAAATTAGGTGTTCACTCTAAATTGCATAAAATTGTAATAAATGCTAATCAGTCGAACTGCACGAATTATTCATTATGGTTTAAATAGTTCAGCCGCTGACCTGGTGAAGAGACTCCAGTTAAAAAGTCCAGTCTTGGCATCTTTCGTCAAGCTCGCAATGTATGGAGTGCAGAAGTCATGTGCTCGGCAACAGGAGTCAGTCTGATTGTACTTCCCCAGCTTTGTGGTGTCTCCATTGGCATTGTTCCCGTCACCACACCAGACTGTGCCTGTGTGACATCATTTGAATTGTACTTTACTACTATTGTATGATCACCATCATCCATCATCCATCATCCATCGTGATCCATCATCATCCCTTACAACCTGAAAATGAGCAAGTCTACACACTAGAGGAGTCAGCCCGCGGGAACATGTTATCGGGGGAGAGGGTAGAGGGTAGAGGGGTAGAACCTGGGGAGAATTCCCTCACACAACCCCTGACCTCACACAACCCCTGACCTCGCTATATTTGTCTTCGCATACAATTACAGATACCAAGCAGACACAAGGTTGCCCAGCATCAGAAGTCCTGGATACCTGGATACACAAGACTCTTCTTTTGGATGCCACGACGAGTCACGATGCTTTCACCCCTGGCCGTTGGGTCACGACACTGTCTAAGCAAATCGTTGAATTCGTCTTCAGAGCAGCTAATAGTTGGTCTGACTTGCGCATCCCTCGTGCTTGAAGAGGATTCTTCCAGATGACTGATCGAATGAAAAAGCAGCATATTCACAACAAGTACATCAGTCATTGATCATCATCAACGTCGTCATAGTCATCGTCGTCGTCACCAGCAACATTACGCTAAATGTGCGTTTCCTTATCACATGTTCAAAGTAAATAGCACAAACAAACAAAATTTAAAAATAAAATTTACCTCTCATCCTTCACGATGCACAAGTAAGACCCAGCTTCGTCGTTCTCTATCGTCAGCGACAGGTTCCTCACATCGTCGATAAGTTTTCGTCCGGCGAACTGCTCGAGAGCTCCTTTACATGGAAGCAGGTTTGTTGAATCGTCGGCGACTTGTCCACCGTCACGTGACCTGCTCTCCACCGCGTGCAGAGCGCACCCCATGAGAACAAGCAGCCAGAGGGATCTAGCCATTGCTTACAGAACTTCACACGGGTGGATTGGACTAGTAAGCTGAAATAAAACACGAGAATACAGGTAAATATATTTATATCAATGTAGGTAAATACAGGTTCCCCATACTGACCAAGCTGCTGTGACTCACGTGACTTTGTAAAAACTCTCGCACTTCCTATCACACTATAATTTCTATTGCTGCTTTCCAAGCACTTGCATATTAATAACAGATAATGTTTTTTCTGTCCAATATTTATCACCTGAAAATACATTGTTTACAGCAGTTTAGCTTGGATTACAATATGTTATCAGAAAAATATAGTAATAATTACATAAACTGTATATAAATGTATTGGGGCTCACCGCCGTCAGAATTAACGGTCTTCGTCATTATTGGATGCTGTGATAAGAAATGTAGAGCTTGGAACAGGGTACAGGGAGGCAACTCACGAAGCAGAGGAAGGATGGAGAACAGAAAGGAAAGAAGGGGAGTAATTTAAACTGTAATACTATGAATTGTCGCCATACGTGGCGATGTTAGTCCTCGTATCTCTCATGCAAGAAGACAGATGAATGATTACAGGTTTCGAGGAGCCTCTCTTTATAAAAATTCTTCAAACATTTTACTGACATGAGTACATCACCTGGAGGCAGTGTCCGGTCGCCCTCTCTTTACAATCACAACAAGATTCACCTACCTGGGTGTACCTGTGTGGGAAGGCTGCTCCTCTGACGACACCAGCGCCTCGTTGTCGTGTTTAAGTACATTTTCGCCGACTCCAGCAGCCAATCAGCGGCAGTACAGATGTCACCAAAATTATTCTTTATTAACAGCGTGGTCTGAATAAGTCATTAAAAGAAGAAAAATCAGTCTTCGCTCGTTTGTCCACCAAATCACATCAAGGTGGGCGAAACCAAATCACATTCATTGTTATCCGTCAGGAATCTGGGATTCATTGTCAATGCAGACATGACTCTTGCTTAATAAGTGACAGCTGTCTGTCAGTCTGTCAGTCTGTCTATTATGAAGTGTCACAAACCTACTGTGCTATTTTTTCAATGTAATTCTTTTTGGGTTTTTTTAGCTAGGAAGGGGCTAGGGAAAAGTAATTGGAAGGGGGAGGTTGGAGGACACCAATTACTGGGGCTGTCGGAGTCAACGGACTGAGGCGTGCCGTGCCAGACATGGATGGCCGGTCTTTGTTTTAATAAAGTTGGTGTTGGTAGGTTTTTGTTCGAACAAAGGAAAGAGTGATGTAGTGTTTTGGATGTTTGTGGTGTAACTGGGTGGAAACTTCGTGTTAAATGCCAGAGGATACTTTGCACTGCTTCAAGTGTGGATTTTGTGTAGTTTCAAGTGGAGACTTTGTGGGGAATGGAATAGTGGGAAGGAACATTGAATATTTTTGAGACATTGGAAGAAACGTGTGTTTGAACTGTGGGTTGGGAAATTTGGATTTGTTTTGTGTTTTCTTTTAAATTTCAAATGATATTATTTTTAAAATTTAAATTGTCGTCATTGTTTTGATTTATTTATCAACCTCATCTGAAAGGCACTGTAGAGATCAGCGCCATCCGTTTGTGTTCGTGTCCCTCGTATGCTGTCCATGTCTCGTTCTTGTTCTTATGCGCTAAGAGCATGCTCACTAGGAATGTGAGTATGAGCTTTCCAAACTTTACCTCAGTATTATCATTATCATTGTTATCATTATCATCATTATTTATAACAATAAAAAAGAAGATTAAGAAAGACCAAAATTTAATATCGCGATGGGATGACAAAGGACGAACATCCACTTGAGCACCGGTTAGAAAAAAAATCGGTTGACGAAATATATTTGGAAAGTTAACAAGAATTGGAAATGATGAAACGAAAGGCAAGAATGCTGGTAGGGATTTGTAGATGGGTAGGCGGGGAACATTGACATCATCTGTTCAAATACTGATTGATTACAAGCAGACAGGACTTTGGAAGGCAGAGACCAGCAGCCGTGCGGAACGGCAAACACCTGACGAGGTGTAAGTTGATACTGGCAACAAAGACAAAAGTTAAGAGGCTTAACCTCGGTATTGCAGTGAAGTGGTTAACATAAAGTTATGATTGTAGTATCAAACAGATTAATAAGCAGTGAATCGTAAACAGATTAAAACATTTGTGATCGACGGCTTTGTATACTAGAGCTGGATAAGTCAACTGTGACCAGCAATTTTTACATGGACGTGGCAACGTCAGCAGGACGACAGCAGATGAACACGTCGATGGTTTCATGTCGTAACTGCCGTCCGAAAGGTTTGGGAAAAAAATCAACAAAAGTTCAACTCCGATTGTAGTCGAAAGAAACCTTGTAGTCAGTGTGACACAACCAGAGTTTATGGTAGCCCTACGACAGGCAGCTAACAAAGAGTCAGTAAAACCTACTCACAGCTCAATAAATTGCAGATTTCACTTAAATTTCCCCTGGACTGCGTCCTTATTTAGGCAGGTGAAACAAAAATCACAGTTAGCTAGTCAAGCTAGCAAGGGTTGTGTCACGTGACCAACACACAGACACATCCACAGTTATGTATGTGGAGTCTTCACAGCCAGCAGACGACAACCGCAAATAAGGCCATGTGTGTGTGTTCGTGTGTTTGTGTGTGTGTACAAAGCCATGTGGAGTGGAGATTAAGTCACGTGAGCAGGTGGCCAATCACAAGACTAGGGTAAGGTCCCTACATAACATTTTAGGAAAAATAAATTCCCGACCAGACCGGTCCAGTTGCTGGGAAGATATTTTGAATAGTTCTGTGTTTGTGAGAAACATTATTTGTAATTAAAGCATGTCAGTTACATAACTGTAGACCGGGCTGTTGACAAATAATTGTTTATTCATAACAAAAAAGTTTCTTTAAGATGAAATGGGTACAACAGGATACAAGTTGAGCTGGAAGACACTGTCAGGTTATGTGATGTGACAAACCCTCGCCAGTGAAGTCTGTACCAGGGACTAGAAAGTTCATCCAGAGATTGCTTAGTCACGTGATTGCTTAGTCACTCGTACTTTATATGGCACGATGATTACAGGATATTTTCTCTTCAAGCCTAGAAGCTTCTTCGCGACTGTCAGCTTCGACTCTTTGTGTAGAGGTCAGCAAACTACTGTAGAGAGAAGACAGACTCCGGCAAGGGGTACCTGGGCAGGTTACAAGGTTCAACACATGAACAAACCGGGAAAAAATTCAGCTGGACAGGCTGATACACGAACCACGATAGTTTTTCTCAGTATCGACTACAAACCATGTCTGGTGTGACAGCTGCCATGTAGTCAGTCACAGTTCACAAGTCAATGAACCTGTTGTGACAAGTGAATGTCTTCGTGCATAATTGTCTGACATCAATCTGCTTCAATAATAGACCGGGTTTCAGAAGCTGGTCACGTGGTTTGCCACGTGATTCAAAGACGTGTCGTTTCTTGTGCGATCGTTCCTGTCTGCTGGTGAGGCTGCTGTTTGCTGTGAGGTTTGTGAGGATCCTGGTGAGGTTGGGGATCTCTAAGAGGCTTGTGAGGATCCTGATGAGACCGGTGGTGTTCTTGATGAGTCGAGCGGTGATGGTCGGGGGAGACGACAGCCACTCCCAGCTCCGCCCTCCCTGTGTCACGTGACTGCCGCGCAATTACAGCGCCGTCCGGGGCGCAGCCCGGGGTCATGGCCAGGTCACGGCCCGCGGTAAGATTCCCACGATGGGTGAAGTAGCCATCTCGCTCCAGACTCCTCTTAAGGGAATTCACTCCCAGCACCGTCCCTCCTCGGCCAGAAAAGCTGCTCGGTTTTGGTGCAATGTAGTCATGTGACCAGGAGGAGCTCTTGTCTTCTTCCCCTTCGGTCTCACGTGTAACCTCTACAACGTCGCTAGCGGGCTTGCTGTGCCCTCTGACCTCAACCACTTGCGGCTGTGCCGTGACCTCTATGACGTTGACGTGATGTAGGTGCTCGTGAGCAGAATCCATGCCCGAGGAGTTGTTCACAGGTTGCGAAAAGTAGTGCACCTGAGGGGGCGAAAAGGTTTTCAGAGCAGTAGGGCTGTGAGACACGGGAACCCACACAGGCTGCACTTGACCCCCGTCTGGCAGCTCCGGGTAGATGAATGCCGAGCTCTCCGAGGTCAACACCGTCGACGTTGTTGTCGGCGTCATCGCCTGTGAATGGCGGGCCTGCACTACTGCTGTGGACGTTCCGTCTTCGTCCCGGCGGCCCCCGCGGCGGGTGCTGGGAACGCTGGGAAGAGGCCGTGCCGTCTGCGTCGTTTGGTTGTGCGTCTCTCGCGATACTGCTGCTGCTGCAGCCACTGCCGCCGCTGCCGCTGCCGCGTCTGACATCATTTTGTTGGTCTGGCACACGTACCGCTGCATAGCCGCCATTTTGAGGAACGTTGCGGACATGAAGACGACGATGAAGATACCGAGGACACAGATGATGAGCAGGTAGTGAAGGTGCTGGGCCAGCCAGGAGCCTTCCTGTAACAGAGGGGACGTCATGGAGGCCGTGTTGTTGTTGTTGTTTGGATCTGAAAAACGTGGAAAGACGAAAAGACAAACGAAGGATGAGTTGAAAAAAAGGAGATATATATATACAAGCTACCTGGAATGATCCTCGCTCACGCACATTTATATGTAGAGAGATACTCACAGACACGTGCCTATATATATAAACACACGCACGCACGCTCGCACAGACACTGCCCCATTTTCTGTACCCGTATTATTGTCTTCCTACCCTTTTCTCCCACTGCTGATGGCAGCGGCACCTCAAAGCCAAGATCACACCCAGGTGGGCTCAGTCCTTCACCTCCAAGCTGCTCGGTCAAAGGGCAAGGGGTCACTACCTGGCTCTCCAGCGTCACAGCCACGTCGTGTATCCCAGGGGAGATGGATGTGGCAAACGTGGTGGGGCATACCTACATGAATGTACGAGAACCTTCTCAACAGTTGAAGATGGATGCGAAACACAGATGTCGCACACACTACGAGACACTGACGTCATACACCGAGGGCTTTACAGTGTGGGTACACCGCGCCATGCGGTATGTAAAGAGTACAAAAATCGCAATAAAGAAAAAAGCAGAAAATGGCTTCTGACAGTTACAACACTTCTTCCTGTGTTCATCGTGTCATGTATTACAGTTACAGTGATGACGTAATCAAAGCCCTGACCTGCTGTAAGTATTCGTCACCTCATTAAACTATGACATCATAGTGTGCTTCTTGGTGAGACTGATTGTGTCATCGAAACCTGTTGAATCTGTCATCACAATATGGTACTTGCCTGTCGACAGTCCGTTGCGTGTGCACAAATGATGACGTCACAAGAAAAGACCAGTGCCGGTCCCCTCGTCCACTCCTCGGGAACGGCGAATAAAGGAGTGATCAGCCCGTGCCGGCTTCGCCTGAAGGTGGCTGACTTGGGCAAGACGTCGTCAGTCCCACACCTGTAATAAATAATACATATATATAAATAATACAATATATACAGTCTACACAATATCGCTGGCCACGTGACCACACCAGACGTCAGCAGTTTTAAATTCGTAAAAAGCTGCACGTGTGGGCAATCCCATACCTCTAATCATCGGTGAAAAGTATGTGCGGGATCGCTTACCCACGACAGTTTTAAATATACAGAAATACAGAATATCCACTCACCCTTTGTCAATGACCTTTGCTTCCAGTTCCTCGCCCTCGTTACCAAGAGGATTGGTTACCTGGCAACGCGTCACTGCTACTGCTCCAAAGGTCACTGCCACAGGTGATGGACATGATCTGAGTGAGAATCCTTTGGTGTGTGTGTCACCGAGACCAAAGATTAATACAGAATGGCGGCTGTAAAATTTACTGTTAAACTTCAAAACGATATTATCTGAACAGGTCCTGTGAGGGAGGAACCAGAGAGAAACAAGTGCTGACGACTTACTGATGTTTCCGGAGTGCAGCTCCAAGGCCAACAACTTGCCAGGAACGACAACTGTCGGCAAGTCTCCCACCTCATCGACGACGTTGAGCTTGAGGATGGAAGTGCCTGGCCTCGCCGCCAAACTTACCGGCGTAGTGATGTCATATCCGGTTTTTCTCCTCCCATGGTCGCGCAGTCCGTCATGCTGCAGCAGACCCGCCGTTGACAGTAGCGCCCCCGTGTGGTGGCCATCAACGTGGGTGTCTTGGGGAGGAGGAGGCGGAGGAGGCTGGTGAAAGCGGACAGACTGGGTAGAAGACTCGGAGGTCTGCAGGCTCTCCTCCTTAGCGCTGAGTGACGTCACAGAAACAGCGCCCTCTGCAACACTAAGGGTACAAACTGTTGTTACGCGCGTCACAACACACTCCTGTGGCCGTTACACTGTGAGCACACTACGTCATGGGAACACACCAGATCCTTGGTTTTATTTCATCTACTCTGCATTCATGTGTGGGGATTCTTTTGACTGACAACCTCAGTAAAACGCCCGTGACCCTTCACCTGCAATACTGACCCTCCCAGTGACAACACTAACTCCCTTCTACTCACATCACTAACATCTCATGTTCACATCACCAACTCCCTTCTACTCACAGCACTGAGGGCCACTCCACATCGTTACTGTGTGACGTCATCAGGTCCCACGCCCCCGCACGCGTCGAGCTGGTCACGTGGTCTGGGAAGATGCACGTCAGGACGAACAAGGGGTCAGAGGCCACCATCAGTTCCGACACGTCCTGCAGCCTCACGCGCACCGTGCGCCGCCCGCCACCTGCCTGTAGACGTATCAACAGGTGGACGACAGGTTGCTGTTAGTCTCACGTCACAGGCTGTATGACGTCAGTGTCGTCTTCGCATGCACAGAACTGACCCCTGATGCCCCCCACCCTCTAAACATTCACGGGTGCTTCTTTGTGGGGCCACGTAATCGTTCAACAGCTGGGAAAGCTTGGGAAAGGGGTCAGAAGTTGTAGAGCAGTATCCAACTGTCAAGTGTTAACTCCAATTATCTGGCTGTCTCCTTCCCAACAGATATCCCTCCGTCTTCACTGTCTCACCCTCTCTCCTACCTCCATCTGCCACACACACACACTGTTTCTATCTCTCTCTTACACACACACACTCACACATAAATTATATAAACATTCAGTCAAAATCAAACACAAAAAGTAATGTTCTTACCTGTTCGCCACACCTGTCACTGAAGACATCAAAGATTGTGTGTCGCTGGCTGCCGATCAGCGAGATGGAGTGGCATTGGAGTTGTCTGCCCTCCACGTACATACCCGCCACCCGACCCTCGTAGGTCACGTTAGACGGGTCTGCAGGGGAATCCCCGCACTCTATAGTCGCTGCATTGAAACAACGGGCAATTTCAACGGAAAGTAAATATGATGTCAGTAGGTCACAGGGTTAAATAGTTTCTCTAGCGAGAACATGTAGACACCACAGTAAGAGCATGGATATATAGTGTAGAGTGGTATTCTTGTGAACATTCTCCAGGACACAGAAGGTTAAACACACACAAACACAAACACAAACATACACACAAATACACAAACACACTTACGCTGTGAAGACACCTGTATTGTCTCGTGCAGATCAAATATCGCCTGAAACATGTAAATACAAATGTATACACATCCAAACATAAACACACAGCCATACACACATGTTTATACCTATCTGCAAGTTTTTTTTTAAATTACATTTCCATTTTTGCAATTACAATGAGAATAAAGAATAAACATAAGAATGAAACTCATTTATACAATTTTACTATATAATAACGTACGTTGTCATGTTGGATCTTTATTGTCTGAAACATTGGTCTACAATTTTCAACAATAGATACAATATTACAAACTTATGTATCTGATATGTGATTACTTTTTTGGGTGGGAGGGGTAGTGCTATCATAACATTGGGGCTGAAATCTGTCAATTTTTTGATAATGACAATAGCGAATTCGGAATTCCTTTGTGTTAGAAGATTTTATGGAATTTTGCGCCAAGGGGTCACATGTTGGAAAATGCAAATCCATTCGTGTGTGTTTTCCTTGGACCCAAAGGATGATGAATGTACATACTGCAGGAAATGAGGAACACAGAAGGAATACTAGGCACTGCTTTAGAAAGTAATTTCTGTAAGAGTGAACAGCTACTCACCACGAGTAAGAGGACAGCCTGCATCAATGGTCTCGTCCTCAGTATCGTACGGCGTGACTTGTACATCGTTGATGTTGGGTACCTGGTAGGTAATAATTATTAGTGTATTACCTGCTAGATCATATGAAAAAGGCGACAGAGGGCAGACAAGTTTCTAGAGTTGTCTCCTCCCATCGCCGACATGAAGCCCGCTGCACGGACTCCAACACGAGAGCGGAAACCAATCCCTCGCATGAATATGTTTCTTAGAAACACGCACGTACATATACGTGTTCAAGCATTACCTACGTGTGCACACACACAAGTGCACGTGTAGGAATGTAGAGAAGTTCTGTGACCATAATATAGTTGTTGTGACACACTCGACACTTGACACACAAGTGCAGGTCAGGAGGTCGACAGAGAACATGTATCAACAAAACATGGAAAGTGCGCAGTACCTTTGTGGTGCAATCAACTTGTGTGTGAGTGATTGTGTGAATTGGTATATGTGTGTGTTGGTGTGTGTGTTGGTGTGTGTGTTGGTGAGTGTGAGTGTGTGTGTGTGCTGGTGAGTGCACGTGCACAGGCGTGGACAAGCTTTCACTACCAGCGCCAGCAAACTCCACCAAACCTCAACCCCTCAATGCACGTTCAGACCTGAATATCCGATAACAACTCTACTGGCCGACTTCTTGCTGCGAGGGAACAAGCAGATCCTGTGTCAGCAATACACACATTTGTTTATAATCTCGTCAAAAATGTCGGAGGCACAGAGAAATCCGTTTGTTGCCGGCGCCCTCCACTTCTCCGCCGTGTGATGCTTGCAAGGGGCGGGACGCACCCAGTGTCTGCTGCTACTGGTGTGCACTGTCCAATCGCTGCACAACCTCATGTGCTGCCCCCTATCACCATATCAAAAAGAAGAGTTTACATCCTCCTCATCAGACAAAGGCGTTGGTTATGGCCGTTAGGTTAACCCTCCAACAGTCACTGGCTTGTGACACTGGGTGAGCACTGGCCGTCATGGAGGTACTCAGGACCTGGAACTGTCTTACCTTAGTTCTGGACACCATAAAATATTGACCATTATTTAGCTAGATACCGACTACCAACTGTCAATACTGATGTCGATAGAGAATACAGTGTGAGGAATGTCCAGACATAGTGGAGCCTTGCCCTCTTCTGCTACCTTTGTCCTACTTTATAAAAATATCTAAAATTGATGGAAATGCGTTTGAAAGTTACTGACAGCAGAAAAATAAACCTTAATAAATAAACAAAATGATGCTGATTTTCTTTGTTGCTCAAGCTTACAGAAGTTGGTGAAGCGTGTCACGACTATCGTTTGATGTGCGGCCGATGCACGATCTTCAAAGTCTTGTCTATCAGAGAGCGATAAACTCCAGGTGATAAGCGGGTCTTTATGAGGGTGGGCGCATCATCTTGCACCATGACTCCTCAGTAAACTGGTGCTTAAGTCTGCCCCTTGACAGTCTTCTAAGGAGGGACAAAAATATATAAAACCCAATGACTTATATAGCCTGAGATAAGGCCGAGCGGCTCTGCACTAGGGACAGGTAAATCACGGGTCAGCGCCTCGACACTGACGGCGATAAAGATAAATATGGAGAACTTCAGAAGCTGGTTCGGTTTTTCTGGGGTTAAAATGTTGCCTCTTGTGTCACTGAACACTAAAACGGAGGAGCTTGGGGGTAAAGCCTGGGGGCTGTCTTGCCTAGAACCTAACTGAGGCACAAATAAACGGACAGTACCTGTACAACTTATTGGGATATCGGCTGAGGGAAAAACTTCAAAAAAAAAGTGTGGTTTGAAAAAATCTTCCAAGAGGTGAGAATTTAAAATAGTGGCATTTGGATGGTAAGCACTGAGCTCAGACAACTCTGCATCAGAGCCTTCATCAATATGTCACCTTAAGCCAGCAGAAAAAAATACGAAATCAAGAAAAAAACCAACGATTTTGTACATGATAACAATGGTACAGATACGGGTGGACCAGTAGCAAACGTACACACCAAGAGTCCCAGGGTGGTGGCCAGAGTAAGTGAGCTAACAACAGGTGATTCATACAAAATAGTGCCTCTCTCGTCGTCATTATCATCGTCGTTTTTTTCTAAGATATTACTGTTCTAACTAACAAACAAATCAACAGAATTATCGCTCATGAGACTTATTCTAATTGATCGGGTACATGACTGTATAGCCTACATCAGGGATGCACAACCTACGGCCCGCGGGCCATATCCGGCCCGCGACGCGGTGCCATCCGGCCCGCGAAACTTCTGCCCACAGTGCAGGAAATCCGCATGTTAGTAATAAAAGAAGACCTTAAAAAAACGAAAAAAAAGGAAGAAGAAGTATTTATCGCCACGTAGGGGCGTCTCTCAATCTTTTTTTCGATGGACGAACATTTCGAGTCAGTTCTCCGACTTGGTGTCTCTACTATGACGCCGGACATTCAGAAGTTGGTTTCGGGAAAACAACTTCAAATATCCCACTAATTACCACATAATTAATGGTAAGTACAACTTGTTTCTAATAAAAAATGGTATATGCTCTATTTTTTTGTATTTTTGCGGTGGTGGCCCGCGACACGGCTGTCCGAAATGGATATGGCCCGCGACACGGCTGTCCGAAATGGATATGGCCCGCGACACGGCTGTTCGAAATGGATATGGCCCGCAGGCCGAAAAAGGTTGTGCATCACTGGCCTACATTATTTAAAACACGACATGACACTGGGAAACACCTTCCATATCACACCTACCTTTGTGATGGCTTTCACACCACACCTCCAGCTGACTGCAAGATGTAACACCTTGCATACCCACCAAGCTTTGATCCCTTGATGAACATTTTCCTACCACCTGTAGTCGGCTCGCTAAAGTAACACCTTCATACAGTACCTGACCACTCAATAGAGGCACTGACTGTCATGCGACACCTGGCTTCCATCAACAGATGCAACATCTTTGACACTACACGTAGCTTCCATGAATAAATTAAAACTTTCTACGAGACCTAGAGTAGAGGCACCAACACACCTACCTTTCGTAGTTAGAAGCACCAAGCTGCTCGCAGACCTTTGTGAACACGACTAGTCGCCGCAGCATCCAACACCCTGGTGCCGTCCCGCCTGCTGGTCCAGTGTCTGACGCCACAGTGATGCAGTTACAGCTGACGGTTCTCTGGAACCAACTGACGCGCGTGCGTGTGTGTGTGTGGCTGTGTGCGTGTGTGCTGCACCTCACATCAGAGAACAAACTGTGCGCCTGTGATGCCACGCGTACTTAAAAAAAAAACAAAAGAGAAACAGAACGTCTGTATGCGCCACAAAGAAAAGAGAACTCTATCTGCAAGGTGCGGGGCGCACAGGAGACGGTTATCGTTCTTTCTACCCGCACCTGGTTGTAGAGTTGCCCACGAGGGGAGTGAAGCCTGAAAGCACACTTTCATTCTTCAAGGCGGTCTGTGTATTACGGCTACGACCTGTGGTATACAGAGTTCAGGGCAGAGCATCGTCTGGAGCCTAAGTTTAGAAAGGACACCATTAACAATATTTACTGCCCTTGCAGAAGACAGAAAAGCTGAATATCTCGCCAGTGTAGTTGGTGTGACAGAACAAAGAAAGATCATAAACAAGGACTGCGTTCTCTTGACTCACTGATGCAAGATGTACATATCGTCAGGACTGAGACAGTCACACATACAAACACGCAAGCTGTACATATCTCCACTACAGACTGCTTTTATCAAATAGCGACATCGATGATTCAATAAGAAGCCAAAGGAACTTAATTTCTAAACGACTCCCCTTTTGTCTTCAACGGAATTTTAGCATCATTTGTTCAACACATGATTCTGTATCTGCGGGGAAGGAAATGAATGGCTAGGAATGGGTGAGCGTACGTCACGTGACCCATACATCACCAAAGTTGACCTCATTCTTCGTCCCGCTCCTGTTTCTTGACAACCTTGTAAAAACCTCCTCAGCTGGGTTGAGTTAAAATGCCGGATAAAACTGCTGGAAATGGCAGACATTGTTTATATGTTAGGGAATTTTTCCCTTTGACCTTTTTTGTCCCCATCGGCTGGAGGCAACCAGTGCTGTACAGAGATGTTTGTGCTGATGTGCAGCAGCAATGTAGGCTTGACAGGCCTGCCCCCTAGATCCTGTTACTTCCCCTTGGATTCTCTTGACGCATGTGCCAGAGGTATTTAGATAAGTCACGTGGCAGTCCGGTCAGGAGGGACGTGGGAGGGAGGGAGGGTGTAGGATGTGAGGGCGGGGTGTGGGTGTGGTACCAACTGTACGGAATGGCAGTCCGGTCAACGATGTACCGTAATAACAATTCCTTCTTTCTACTTGTGACTGTTTTCTTTGATATTTTACTTCATTTTTGTTATTGGTTATTTTATTTAATTATTTTTATGTATTTTTCATTAATAGTTTACTTTTAGTTATTTAAAGTACGCTGTAATATTCCTCTCTGATAAATAATTTGACTGGAGATTCGCCGCTGGCTCCTCAAGGTCTGTCGTGTCGAGTTCACACCAGCGAAGTAAACAAAAGAGTCATTGACACTGAGTGTAGACTCCGATCATAAAGGTTGTTGTTATAATAACAATGAAGACAATACGATTATGAGGCCTAAGGCCGCCCCTGGACAGAAGATTATAAAAGAGAGAGAAAGGCAGAAGGGGTTACAACATAGAGACGGCTGCAGACAGAAAGACTGGAAGAGATTGCTAGGAGACAGGAATGTATAGAAAGTCCCTGTAAGAAGATGGAAGCGCTGTTGTATCTAGCTGCACCGTCTCTATCTACCTGTCAGTTCATCTAAGTGACGCATCGTCATCAAAACTGTCCAAACGACACACAAAAGGAGTCTCTGTCCCCCACCCTACTCACTCCCCGTCCCCCCGCCTCTCATTCACGTCAGCAGCGAAAAGAAGATGGAGGGAAGAGGTCGGCGTTGTGTTGGGTCAGATTACAACTGGAAGAGAAAGCTCAACGGCCCTTTAATGAGCGCGCGCCACTGTCTGTTCTCCTTTGTGCCACAAGACAAACACCAGTCTTTTAGTTCCTTGCAGATTCCCCAGTTCCTGGCTCTGGTTGTTCCCGACACTCCCTGATGTCTGGCAATCTTAATTCCGGCGTATCGTCGGTCTGGGAGGATGGGGATGGGGTTGGAGGGGAATGGCCGCTGTGCAGTCGCAGCTAAGAATGTGCTTCTCTCTCTTATCGCGCGGCCAGTACACTCGGTCTCTTGTGCACGTGCACACCACTGAGCCAGCTTGGCGCGCACTCATCTACATTGGCTTGCTCTTCTGTATTCCTACACACGCCAACAGCAGCGATGTACATCTGCGGACTCTGATGGCGATCGCAGCCCTCGTCACTGAAAGCTTTCATGGGAGATAACCTGTGATCGCGCTTTTTTTAAGCGTCTATTCCTGCTCTCCCTTGAATCTGGCCAGCGTCAGTGTCTGGCGGCGGACACCTTTTACTATCAGAGGAAATTTTTCTGAAATTTTATTTTATTTTTTTTTTTTTTTGTGAGGAAGATATTGTCCCTGGATAAAAATTCATTTAATGTTGACTGCTAGAAAAAGAACTCGTTAGCGGTGAAGTGTGAACACGCGCGGTGCCTTCAAAGGCCGGTGGAACTCGGGCACCGAAAGGAGAGATGAAAACGCGACACGTGAGGATGTCTCGGCTCGGATAAAGGTGGTGTTACACTTTGCAGAACAAGTTCTCGCGCTTTACTTAAAGGCCGAGTCACATCTCGTCCTGTCCTGCTATCTGCGTGTCTAATACTTTTTTTTTGTCATTGAAATGAGAACAAAACACTAAAATCGGAGCAAATTAAAATCGATTGACCAGTGAGAGATTCTCTCATTCTCTCTCTCTCTCTCTGTGATATTACACACACACACACACACACACACACACACACACACACACGCACACACACAAACAAGCAAACGAGTCAAGCACACGCACTAGTAAATACGGGCATGTGAAAAGCTTGTACAGTGATACCTCGGTTCTCGAACATAATTCGTTCCGGGAGGACGGTCGAGAACCAAATTATTCGAGAACCGAAGCAATGAAACCCATAGGAAATAATGGAAACTGGATTAATTCGTTCCAAGCCCCAGAAAATGCCTATTTACTGGCCTAATTTGTATATAATATGTAGAAAAACATGAGTCTCAACAAGAAATAAGAAATAAAGGTGTATTTATTAAAACAAAAAATAAATAAAATGTACTGTACAGTACAGTACAGTAAATTGTGTTTCATTTACTGTACCTGTACCAAACTTTATGGCAGGAGGGAATGAATGTGGAGGGAGGAGGGAAGGGGGATGGTTATTGTTTTGAAGGGGAGTCCTCTTCAATAAAAACAGAGGGTAACTGCTCTTCGGGTGTTTCTGTTCTCTGTATCTTTTGCTGATGAGAATCAGAATCTTGCTCTGCAGTTGCTTGTCTGATTTCTTTACGGAAGAATTTGTCAATTGTTTGCTGTTTTTTTCTCCTCTGCACTCACACTGATGACGCAAGCAAGGCGCGCTGGGCCGAATGAACGCCATTCGGCTCAACTCGGCTCATCTCGGACGTTCGGATGTTCGAGTTCCAAATATTTGTTCGGATTCCAAGACAAAATTTTCTCGAATTTCCTGGTCGAATACCGATTTGGTCGAAAGTCAAGGCGTTCGAGAACCGAGGTATCACTGTACATTTATCCAGATATGCAAAGACCTAAATACAGCTGTAAAAATTATTTTTTAATGAAATATCTCACTTCTGAGCAAGAGGAAGGAAAAGAATAGAGCTTTTGTTGGGTTTAATCTCTGCAAACTGTGATACACGAGATGACAAATTGCTGCACGTGCCTTTGACAACATAAAAACAAGAGCGAGAATGAGCGAGAATGAGCGAGAAAGAGCGGGATTGGAGGGATAACCGTTGGAGCAAGACATCATTGCATTACATCATTATTATGACCTAGCACTGACTCAGTCTACAACAGTTTTGCTTCATCTGTGCAAATCTTCCTTCGCTGGACTCTGTGATTAGTGCTTGTCGCTGTGTCCAGCTGTAAAGGTCTTTCTTTCTCTCTCTCTTTGTTCTTCGTCTACCGGTTTTTCCACCCGACCCACATGACACTTTATGGCGATCTAATGTTATCAAGTTGCCTCCAGAATATTAGAAACTACGAAACAGACATTTTAAAGAAACTTTTATTAACAGCCTTTAATAGTATCTAAGAATTACAGCCGTGGGTATAAAATGGAGAAAGGTTATGTCTGCTCTTAATACCCGGTAGCAACAAAAACGGAAATTGAGGCCAAAAAACCGATTTTTTTTTTAAGTTTAAGACCTGAGTAGGGTCCAGAGTAAGATGTTCTCGTTGGGAAATGTCAGAGGTTATTTCAGACCACACTGCCAGAACTCAGTGTGCTAGCTGCTGAATGTGAAAGTTTTCATAAGATGTCAACACCCCGACAGATACTGTCATGAGTGACAAGGTCCACACACCATCAGCTGCAATCTTTATGTAGCTGCAGCCTTATCATCACTCGTTAATGTCGGTCAACCCTGTGATATTTTCAGCTAGCATCGTGTGAGGTAATCCTTTTTTAATTTTTTTGGAATGTCGGAGAGGGGGAGGGATTGTGGTTTCTTTTTTCTACCTTTTTTAAATTTTATTTCTTTAGGATAAGGTGGGTCAGGGGTTTCTTTTTCATTGACGATGCTTAGTCATTAAATAATCATAAAACGCTCTTCTTAAATCTTCGATAAACAAAATAATTTAGAACGAGAAATTAAATAAAATACAATCATTAAGTTCTTTTTAAAGTTAATTGAAACAAATTAGCTCAATGGCTTAGCACTGGATAGTGACCAAGACAAAGTGAGGCAGGAACTGAGACAAGGTGAGACATAAATACTTTATAAGTCTACTCAAAATAAATGACGGAGAGTTTCTTTAGCTTCAGACTAAAATTCGCTTTCAGAGTGTTGTCACAAACTGCATGCACTAATTAGCTCAGTTGTCCCCTACTTTGCCTTATCTTCAGACTGCCAGCGTGTGAATGGTGGAAATCTCGCTTGGTTTCAATGGGTGCAGACTGCCAGTCACATGTTCCTCTCTCACTCGACCAGGAACTCGATGCCCTTCAGGCTGTGCGCGTGTTTCGGGAATTTCAGGGAGGAACGCTTGAGTTGGAGAGCCTTGAGGCAAGGTGACAGTCAGTGACATCATAACATCGGACTAATCGTTGTAGCAACTCCAAGGACTACGGGACCAAAATGCAGTGGCGAAAGAAGATGCTTGTCCTTGGTGAGAAGGGGGGAGGGGAATTCCATATTTACAGTCAACAGCATTCACATTCACACTGTACGAAAAAAAGGGAGGGGCCACGTGAGTACACTCGCGTACACGATGGTAGCCTCACAACATATGACACTTTTAAACGACAAAGCAGCAATTGTTAAAAACAAAACTCATTGCAAATGACACACGTTATCGTAATCACAAAAATTTATGCAATATTCACAATAAGATAAATTTTATCATCATATTAATCACGCCAAAATACATTGAATATAAAACAGAGAGAGAAAAGATGGACACAGCTGATGGCAAAGTGGGCTAAAAAAAATTGTTGTTAATTAGTTCTCTTTTTTATTAATGTTGGTAGAGTCGGAGCAGTCAGCTGTAATTAGTATTATAATGTTCTTCCGTCATGAGAATAACACGGGCCGCCACTTGTTTTATTGACGTTGGCCGACTGTGTCTCTGCCGCCACGAGCCGAGGTCATTGTAGTTATCCGCTGATCGCTTACGGACTAGAAATCAAACTGCAAGCTGCTCGCCATATCTGGACCTTTTTACTCCCCGTCTATGAAAAGATTCTGGAACTAATTAAAAACTTCGCTTTTTTTTCTCTCTCTCTCCTCTAGTTTTTTGTATCAGGCCACCTGTAAGGGGAAGGCACCTCAGCACAACTCTCATCTGACATCCTGGTGGATTACGTCCCTTGCCACGTGTCAGAAACTTGGTCGCGTCCTGACATTTTGCCCCACAAACATTAGTGTAGCCTGTGACCTTCGAACAGACCATGGTCTAAGATGGGGAACAAGTATTTCAACAAGGAAGTACAGCATGGCTAATTTGATTCATGGCTGATGGTCTTCATGCTGCGCTGGAGATGTCTTACAGAAACATGGAGAAGCTAAACAGCGTGTTTGGGTTAATTTGCTGTTTGTTTCCGCTACGAGACTTAATACGCTCACGTCTGTCAACAAGCTGCAATTAATCTTCAAAATATAAAAAAAAATAAAATGTGGATTTATTCTTATTACTGAATGGCTCTATTCGTGTACCTGCAAATGTGCAGCTGGTAGACTGCCGACAGGTTGTCAGGAGTCAGGGGTCATTCAAGCGACTGAGCCACCATCCCCAGAAGTCATCTAAGGACAGCCACGTCGGCCCACGTGATCAGATAGTTGGCACCTTTCTGTTTCACCCACGGACAGCCAGTGTTACGTGACGGGGTTGAGTTACCTGGCAGGTAATGACGTCACGGGATTACTGGGCGATGGTGTGTGGGGGAGGGGGAAACAGGTGCATGGCTCGGGCTGGAGGATGGTCGCACCTGTATGACGTCAGTTGTTATGTAATGAGGAAATGCTTGTGTACCTGTGAGACAGGACTTAGTGTCTGACACAGGTATCATTACTATCAAAGTACATTAATGAGTGAATGAAGAAAGTTGTTTCACTTAGCGTCTCTCTCTCTCACTCTCACACACACACTCACATAAAACCACACACACACTGAATACACCACACTCTCGCTCACACACTCTATATCTGTCTCGTTCTCTCCTTCATACATACATTCGGTCCCAGAAATACATCCTACAGATGATATATGTCTGCTTTATACATCCGTGTATACAAGTGACAGGGAAGTGCTAGCTCTGCACTTCACAAACGTCTTGCCACCGCTATATTTAGACCAGTACTGCTGATGTGCGCATTTAACAAGAAAAAAATGCCTTCTTAATAATATGGGATTCCCACAGGTTTTACCGGGCCGGTGTCTTGCTGTGTGCAGTTGTTCATCAATTAATGTACAGACAGAAGAAGGGATAGGAGAGAGAGAGAAGAGAATTGAAAGGACAAGTCTGGTGATTCTTTATAAGTGGTGGAGTATATAAATATATAGTGATGCTTGCTTATGACTGCTTCAATTGTACAAATTGCGATATGAGGGAACATATCAGTTTGGGATGGATAAGATATTGTGTACTTACCTATAGTACATTGTGGATAAAAAGAGATAAACTGTTTTACGTGTCTCGTCAATCCTCATATACGTCATGTTTACGTCCTCCAGGCTTTCTTACCTATTAGTAGTTGTAAACATATTTAGTTCTGTCTGCTTAGCCATGCACAAGCAGCTAGAATATAAGTAATACATACCTCGCCTCCCACGAAATTCGCAATATACTATTTAACATAATTTAAATGTTATATTTGTATATCAATATATTTATATATTTTATTTGTATTTATTCTTGCTGTTCTGTTTGATTTTACTGCTGCATTTTTTACCTGGGTAAACAGGTCACAGGTTGAGGAATAATTGTGATAATTATACTGTTTACTTGATGTATCCAAGAAGTTGACACAGAGAGAGAGAGAATTTCTCCGTTAACGGGCGCGCAGTACCTGTCAACACTCGGTTTCAAAAGTATGACGACTGTTTATATCTCGTGTACGTATGTAAAGTCTGACAAGAAACAGTTTGTATGGCTGCTGACGTCTGTCACATGCGCGTGTCACAGTTACAGCCCTCGGCAAACATTCTGACCACACAGAGGTGTTCATACATTACGGACTTCGTGATCCTCTTACAGCAACGGTGAAAGTCCTGAAACTATTTTAACATCGCCAATCCCGTCATCGCCGAGGCCGTGACGTCAACATCCTCCAGCCAATGGCACAGCAGAGCTATTTTCGGCCCGGCGGTGATTTCGGGGTTGATGTACCCCGTGTGATAAGGTTATAGTTCGCTCCGCTCACTGACGAGGAATATTATTTGTGTGTGTGTGTATGTGTTCTACCAACGTGAGTGGACTGGCTAGGAGATGGTTTACAGTTAGAAGTCTAACCGCCAGCAAGTCTCGAGCTCAGCGTTTCACAGGCTTACAGACCGAGAAGTGCGGAACTAGGTCAAAGGGCAAGGAGAGGGTTGGCCGTCTGAAGCCTGTTTCAGCACAAGCCATTGTTTGGGGCTCCTGGCACCGGCCGAGTGGAGTCGGTGAAAACAGCAGACGACTGACAGCAGCAAAGTTGGTCTCGGTCTCCTGCTCTCAAATACTTATAACAGGTTAGTAAGACTACATCTCTTGGCTGATGGGGCATTGAATAATGTTTACATTTTTAATGATCTTGTTCTGCTTTTCGGGACGGGAGGGCTGGAGAAGTTGGGGGGGGGGGGAGGCTTTTTCGGTCCGTTGGGACCAGTGAGCACGCGCTGCACCACCGCGGATGAGTCAGTGTGAGATGCTGTGCGAGACAGGGGAACTCTTGGCATTTAACTGGAGGAAAGTAGGTTGTGTGCGACTGGCATAAAATTTATTTAGTCCAATGTTATGAAATTTATTTCGTCCCTACTTTTGTAACCGAAGGTACTTGAATTTTAACCAAATGATCTAATTAACACGAGGTCTTTTGTTTTTTTAAGATGTGTATTTCACTTATTCACTTATTATACACTAGCTGAGATTTAGATAGTACTCTCTCTTGTGTGTATATATATATATCAGTATATACGGGTTTCGGACTACCATGATATACATTACATAACAGACACTAGCCTGGGTGTCAGGGAGAAACCAGGAACTATAATCCTAAAGTTGGAAAGTTTCTATTTTATCAGGAGTGATTTCCCTTGACGTCACCACCTCCTGATATTCCCAGTCCATCTCCTATAAATGTTTATCAGTTACACCGATTCTAAATATCCCCAAAACACTTTATAAAATTTATCAACAACGTCAACCTTAATTTACAAAACAAATTAAAATTCCATAATTTTATGAATTATTTGTATCAGTGTCAGCAATTCCTGCGTATAGTCATGTTTGGTTGATGTTTGCTTTGAGCAAATGTGATCAGTGACCTTTGTGACCTAAATAAAAAAAGAGAGAGAATGAAGAAAATAATAAAACAGTAAAAGGATGGCATGGACTGGGAAGTTTCTTCGATTATGGTTTGTGGTTCTGACTAGGAAAGGGCGTAGGAAGATGCTCGGCTTTTGGGTTAGGGTTAGGGGGTGGGGGGGGGGGTGCAAACTTCATGCTGACTGTGAACGACTGTCACATTTTGCCCTCTTTTTTTTTTCTTTTTTTTTTGAGGAGGTGGCTTCCCCCTTTCCCCCCCCCTTCCCCCCCCCTCCCACCGGGCTGGTTGTATGTTGTATCGTTGCTGATGTTGTATCGTTCAGTGAGCACATATCGACATTGGGGCATGTAAACACATGTAAATCATCACGAGAATTATTTAGTGTCTATCCACCTGTGATCGTGTTAACGGCTACCTCACTTCAATGTTTGTCTGAATCACAAGATTCACAAGAATCACAGACTTTGATGGTGGGGAAGGCGCTCTATAAACAAATATTATTATTATTACGGAATGATTAACACCTAGTTACTAGGGGAAGAAGGTTCATACAGAATCACTAATAGGACCGTGTGAAGTTATCTGTAGGAGAGAGAGAAAGCGGAAGTAAGTAAAACTCTTGATGACGTTCTACTCGTCAGTTTTGGGGAAATTCCGTTCTCAAAACTGTCCTACCCGTAGGTGTATTCTATTTATAGCAGGCGGGTTTAATCTTGTGTGACAAATCACAGGTAAACAAATCTCTCTGTATATACCTGGCCCAGTTCTACTTAGCGAGCTTCATGAGATCAGCCAAGCTGTGTTTTTCCGAGGTCTCGTCATGATCTCATCACATTTAGTTTCTGGGGAAAGCTCCTGAAAATACTGTGTTGAAGTTTCACTTGCTTTTGTAGCAGATACCGAGTTTCATTTCTTCAAACAGTTTGGTGAAGACTGTTGAGAGCACTGTGGACTGTTGTCTGTGGACTTATATTAAAAAGTTTGAAGTTAGATTCAAGTTCCAGTAGTGGTATAGGCAGTGAATTAGAGGTGGTTCACCGTACCTAGACCAAGCTTTTTCCAATCAGCGAACCAAGAACCTTCAAAGGTCCCTGAAGGCGATTACCCTAAGTGCAGTAAGTTTCGATGTTTAAAACTAGCTTTACACTTTTACCTTTGAATATTGCCTGTTGTTTGTGACTTGTAGGTGATGTGCTTAGCACAGGGTTTCACCTGTCATGGCCTGCAACACAATAATTAAATAAATCCCCACCTGTACATGATTCGTGATATCTGAGTATCTACCTACTTGGCTGCCGAACTGCAATGTTCCTTATCAACATTAGAGCTAGTTACACACAAGTCCTCCACCGGACCGCAAAATGTTACTACGGATATCATGTTATCGTATTACCAGTTCACACATACTCTCGTGAGAAGAATGAACAATGAGGTAAGAAAAGACATTACAATGTTGAGAGGTGATGGCAGCAGAGGCAGATGTGTTTACCCGAGTTCTGTGGACATTAGCTGGATCACACAAAGGCTGATAAACATACTAACATTTCAAACAGAGAACGGAGAAAGGGAGAGGTCAAAATCTGCAAGAGTAAAACCCACAGTCATGAGTACTAAGGAGCACAAATCATGACTGTAGGTACAAGGATAAATCAGACGTGAGGCATCATAAATACTCTTCATGCGCATGCAACTGGGGCACACACCTCACATGTATCTAATTTCTATAGGCATACATGAATAAAAACTACAATCTACCGATCAGGTAGACAGCCGTTACACGTGCGTATGTGAGCGTGCGTGGGCATGTGATTGAACCGTGTTGGTGTCAACAGGGCAAACTCGAAGAAAGTGACCCTTGCTCCTCTAGTTGTTAAGTGATGTGCGCAGGCGGTGAAGGAAGTTGAAGAAGCGAGCAGGAAGTGTAGAGGGATGCTGGCTGCGAGCACAGCACTTAATACCGGACGTGCGGTGTGCTGTAGTCAGCTGCGAAATGCCGAAATCAGCAAGCAGCCACTTCACTGAGTATTTAAAAACAATTACCAAGCAAGTCGTATGACGATGCTAAAGTGTTGACCTTTGACTGCAGCTTCCATGCTACCGACCGGTAATGATGTCATTCTATCGTTCTTTGACCTCAGGTTGCGGTCCAGGTCCAGGTCCAACGCCGTCACATCAGGAAGCGACACGAGCAGTCTAGACTCTGCCCATATAAGGACAGCGCGTGCAAGAGAGGTCACGCTGATGGCTGAAAAACAGGATGCGGACTGCACCTTGTTGCTGGACTCCTCCGACTTCTTCGACCCCCCTGCCTGGGTACCCGGCCGCTACTTGCAGTTCGCCGACTTCTCCAGCACGGACGATCAGTCCACCCTGTGGCCCGTGTCGCTACCTGCCGAGATGCAGGAAGACGTTTGCATCTACATCCCGCAGGTAGGTACAGGACTGAACACTAGTGAGACACCTGCGAATAGATGTGAAGTAGTCGTTTATATGTACCAATGTGACGTCACTATGTTGGTCTCTTTCTGTGCATGGTGATGTATACATGGAGAACGGAAGTGTTGTATTCACTCAGACATGGGCACTACTCTGGATCCTCACGTATCACTTATTTCAGCTGCCTTTCATCAAGTGTGTTAATTCTTCTTCCCCCATCGGTCCTCTTCACGATTGTACTAATGTGACCTTCTCTTGTGTTCCAGAATCAAGCTCCACCAGTCGCTACCACACTGCAGATGTCAGTGAACAGAAGTCGTCTGCTTGTGGCGATGTCAGGTGTCATGACCTTTCTGACAATACTGTGCTTCCTGACCTACTGTCTGTGACATCACAGTCATCACGTGTCATAACTTCTAGAACACTAGCCAACAATGCACGCGTGCGCCAACTTGCGTGCTGACAAATGCTTGTGGTCTGTGCAGTCGCAACCTTTCATCCCCATCCCCGTAAACAAGCGCACGCCACCTGCTCAGGTACAGGTACAGGTAATCTGATGACGTGTGGTGCTTGATGCTCAGCCCTGTCGTGCCAACTCCGTCATTCCAGCAGGTGATCAGTGGACTGCACTCTGCGACATAAGCTTCCGCCACCACCTCTCGGACCTCACCTGCCCAAAACTGTCCCCTCCTTGTGGACACAAGCAGGTGTTTGTTTGGACACAGACTGTCCTCAACATTGTGTTAGGAAGCCTGACAGCCCTAACCACCATTCTCGGTACCTCAGCTGCCGGGTACATCTCGCTACCCAAAACCAGTTCACGGGTACATCAATATTGGCAGATTGAAATACTACCCTGTAGATAAACAGTGTTTACACTAAGGACAGTTGCCAGTAGTATTCTTTGTGTTTAGTCTGCGGACAGTGGAGAGGTGGTCAGTGACACGTGGCACCCGGTGGATTACCAGGCTGACTTCCCTGATTGATCAGGACTAACGGGCCTGTAGGGTGTGCCAGCGACAAAGGCTTTCACCGCCGCGGACAACGATGCCAACTTCTAAAAGCTCTGTCTCCATGGAGACAGGGGTGGAAGCCAGTGTCTATGTCAGACAATGATTTGTTAATCTCGTTCAGAAAAATGTTCAATATTTTGTTTATTTATGTACGTACCCTGTGTGGGCGAGTGACGTTGAATGGGTATTAATGAGTGAAAGAGTGGGTAAAAGAGAAGATAGAAATGTTCATGTAAGCGGTTTCTAGGTGTGAGCGATTCTGAAAGCAACCATGTTGTCATCAGCTGACCTGAGGACCCACAAAGTTCACGTCCTTAGTGCGTAGCTAGGCAACCGCTTGACATCACTCCATGCAGGTGTTTGTGAATGAATGAAGCCTGAGAAATACTGAAAGGCCAGTAGGTTTGATGCACAAACGTTTGTGGTTTTCTCTGTGTATGTGTGTGTGCGTATGTGTGTGCGTATGGATGTGTGTGTGTATGTGTATGTGTGTGTGTGCGTGTGTGTGTGTGGAGCGCCTTGAGTGTACCAACAGAACCTGAAATAGCTCCGCCACGAGTTCTCGATCATTAAATGTCAATCCCAAAATACTCTTGTCTAGTCCCAAACTGTGCTTGACTTTTGTCAATTGTGTTCACGGTAATAAATACCGATAAAGACACTTTTAGTAAATATTCATTTTGTCCCTATTTTCCAGGTTGTGACCAAGAAGCAGCTCAATAAAGCAATGTTATTGTGTCAGACTTACTGACTTTGGGTAAAGGTCTCCAAACTGAGACTGAATATTCATGTCAAAGCGTCTGTCTGTCTGTCTGTCTGCTTTTTTGTATGTTTGTAAGAGGGTTTGTTTCTTGCAATTTTCTTGCAACTTTTGGAGATTCTAAGAAATCGTACAGGGCATATTAGCATTGAAAAACAGGTGTAGGTACATGGGTTCTGTATGTATTTGTTGTAAAGAACTCACAGTCACCTGTATTTCCTTCACACGCACTAAACAGCAACTGCTCCTGACTGCTGACTCGCTGACACACACACACAGACATACACACTAGACACACACACTACACACACACACACTGTTTTTCTCTCTTTTTATAGGATGGCATTCCCTCTTTATATGATGTCATTACTTTTTCCATTAGGATGACCTTTTCTTTTCCTCAACATCTTCATGATTTTGTAATCATTATAATCTATAAGAACAACAGGCTAGTAAACAGTCACAACACATTGTTTGTTCCACTCACTGAGCTACATTGCATCTGGCTTACTTGCCAATAAACCTTTCACTGTGTTACATTGAGGATCCTTTACTTATTTACTTTTACTCACGTGCTACATTGAGGCTGCTTTACTTGTTTTTCTTTTACTCTTTCACTTGTTTACTTTTACTCTTTTTCTCACTGTGTTGCATTGAGGCTGCGTTATATATCTATATAAATAGTGTTTTACAGTTTTTCACACACATCTGCCACACTAGATAGTCGTTTACTTAGTCTGTCACTCACCTTTACTACACTACTAGTAGTTGACTGACAGTTAATTACTGTGTTTTACTACTCAGCGACTTATTTTCATTCACCATTCTACTCTACACCATGGCTTCACCCACACACCAGCCTCTGTGACATTTGCCGTTAGTAGTCGCAGCAGCAGCTGCAGCAAGACAGAAGGCGGTGTCAGATTACTGTCGGGCCCCACCAAGAAATGCTGCATCATTCCTGTTGCCAGGTGCACACTTCTACTCGCTTCTGGAACATCGATGGAGAGAGTCAGTCTCTCATGCAACGACTAACCCCACTCCCATCGATGGACCAGAATCAATCTTAAGAACATGAGGGCGGTGAGGGGAGGGTGGGAGAAAAATAACGGTAATGATGATAATCACAACAGAAAGCGACAAGACAGGTGTACACATGACAAGCGACAAGACAGGTATGCACGTCAAGCTCACTGGTCATACAATAAGCTGAATGTATCAAGGGCAATGATAACAGACCCTCATAACACGCAGACAGGTACGCGCGCGCGCGCACACACACACACACATGCGTGAAAAATGACTACAAATTCATTTTTATCAGTAACCAAAGCTTTAGTTTTCTTTATGATCCCTTGGATGCGATTAAGTGTTGTCGCTAGCTGCTCCTTCTTGCATTGAGAAACATTTGACAGAAGAGAAAGATGGTAGAGAACTATTCCAGTCGAGACAAGAGAGGAGACAAGTATGACAGAGAAAAAACCTTTCACAGAAGAGAAACTTTAGATACAAGAGAAACGTACTCAGACCAGTTGTTGTTGCCACTGACAACTCAGAGGATGCCCCACATCCCAGTGTTACCGGGAATTAGAAAGAGAGAGCAGGTAGCAAGTCTCGCCAAGTCTCGCCGTCACGCGAGATCGCTGACTCTGGCTGCTCTCCTGGCTCTGGCGCCGACAGGTGATACCACAGAGCCTGCCGCAGTCAGGTCAGGCATCAAGGCCAGCGCATGGCGACATCTCGTCTTCATTCTGCGTGTGAAGGCGAACTTGTCAACAACACTCCACGGCGACAGACATCACAGGTAGGCAAGTGTGATTGTTGGTGTGTACAGTACACCTGGACAGGTGTGTGTGTGTGTGAGACCACGTGTTTGATGTTTATGCAGTTAGTTATTCATGTGTGTGTTTGTTTGTGTGTGTGTGAGCGCATATGTTTTTATGCATGTTTATGCTAACTATTTAGTCGTTCAGTTCATGGCATTCGTCATTTGTCATGATGGTTAGACAGCCCTTTCCAACAGTTGCTTTGTCGTGGGCGGTGACTGCACGCTAACTCCTATCATGGGTGTGAAGATGGGGAATCTTTGTGGGCAGTGTTTGTATCCAGTCTCTTACGATTTACTGAAGCTGTATTTTAATATTACTATTACAGTGGTACCTCGACATACGAGTGCCCTGACATACGAGTGTTTTGAGATACGAGCTGCCGAGCGAGTGATATTTTGCTTTGAGATAAGAGCAAGATTTGAGATACGAGGAATCGTACACTACACCGCTGCACACGACCCCAACATCCGCCCCGCATGTTGGGGTCGTGTGCAGCGTCTAACAGTTTCTCCCACCTCAGACTAGACCTCAGTCTGTGTGCTTGTTTCCCCCGTTTTCGAAGCATTTTTGATAAGTTGGGTTCGCGTTTTTTGCTTTTTGTACATTTACAAAACATTATCCCAGTTATTTTTGTAACCATGGGTCCGAAGAAGAAGATGATGTCTATTGAATTAAAGCGCGAAATCGTAGAAAAACATGAGCAAGGTGTGCGAGTAATTGACTTGGCGAGGATGTACAGGTGTAGCACTTCAATGATATGTTCTGAGCTTAAACAGGAGTTGATAAAGGGTACAACGCCAGCTAGGGGCGTTACAATAATTTCTAAGCTCCGGACTTCTCTCCAGGAAAAGATGGAGAAACTATTGACTGTGTGGGTGACAGAGAAGCAGCTTCAAGGAGGAACCTTAACACAAAGCATCATGTGTGAGAAGGCACGAGCGATTTACGGTGATTTGCTGAAGCAGATCCCACACACTTCCACAAACGAAGAATTTAATATGTTTTTATAGAATATGTATTTGTTATTCATAAATAAATGTTTCTTCTTGTAAATACATTTTTTTCTTATTCAAAAACACTTAACAAAAACAACTCAGGTGGTGTTTTGGGAGCTGGAACGGATTAATGGCATTTCAATGAATTTCAATGGGGAAAATTGCTTTGAGATACGAGCAATTTGACATACGAGCAAGGTTACGGAACGAATTAAACTCGTATGTCGAGGTACCACTGTATTACTATTTTCTGCTGACATCTCACGTATCTATGTGTATATGTTATGTGTATACACTATATACATATACTATGTGTAAACGAAACGTGTATATACTGTATGTATCCTATATGTGTATATGCTGTGTGTAAACAATATATATATATACTATGTGTAAACTATATGTGTATATATTGTGTGTAAACAATATATATATACTATGTGTAAACTGTATGTGTATATACTGTCTGTATACTACATGTTGGTGAACAGTAGAGGTACTTCTTTCTATCCCGGACCGTTGTACCTTCACTGTTTCTCACTACTTTACACATTCTACGAGATTGAAAGCCTCCAGTTAGACATTTAGCGTAGAAATACATGCCACTGTATTATAAGGCTTACTTTTAGTCTCAGATGTATTGCAGATAAAATACCGCAGTCCGTCTCACATACGTGTAGGCTACTGTCGTATATTATTTAATTTAGGAATCAGATTTGTGCCATTGTTACTCTATGGCCCCCTCCATTCTTTCAAATATATCTCCAAGATGATCTTTTTACCACTGAGTTCAAACATTTACTGAAAAGCTGAGAGTCTCACTCCTTTGAGCCCTGTTCAGAAACGCAATCAAAATCGAGGCCACTTGCCTGATGGACCACTCATTCTTGAACAACTACACCCTGATACTTATCTAGAATCGTAACCACAGAATACAGACCAGTGCGTTTGTTGACGTGTCTTGAAGTGTTTGTACGATTAACATTTAAACTTCAACTTCACGAGCTCATCGATTGTTCATGGCTTTTCTCTTCCTACTAGCGTTGCTATGTGACAAGGGAGGCTACCTGCTTTATAAGAATTGCTTTTCCTTCTCACAGATATGTATCGTGTGTTTGTTGTTTTTTTACTTCTTCTCGACAGGTGTCATGTCTTCTTATATTTCCGGGAGAAGAAATCTTCCTTGTTTTACTATCTACATGTTGGAAAGGTCACAGACACGTGTCGTATGCTTGCTGCTAGCGGCGGACGGTGCACGTGAAAGAACGTGCGTCTGTGTGTGTGTGTGCGCGCGCGCGCTTGCCTGTAAACTGTGTGTCTGTAAAAGAGAGAACACAGGTATGATGTGGTACGGAGAAAGGAAATAGTGCATTAATAAAGATTATCACACATTGCTGAATGTCGGACGTGTAAAAGTAGACCCACTATGTGACTAGGCTTAGCAGATGTTTTACAAGTGTTAACATGGACTGGATAGTAGTGCGACATGTCGGTTTGACACGCCCTTACCAGCAATAAAAATACAAAAAAGCATATAACATCAAAGACAATTTTTCTTTCAAACGAAAAGAGTAAGCTGGGTAAACTGACGTATACATACAAGACAGGTAATGCACATATACACACAACATTGTAAACATGTACACATGAAAACACATGCATGTATACAAAACATGTATACACAACACGGATGATACAAGTGCGCTATTGCAGGGAAGACACTGAAACCCTGATGGTAGTACCAAAACAAAGCAATATCAGATATTTTCAATATTTCTGTCCTACAGGTGGCTGAGCGAAGACTGTACCTTGGCATGGGCATTGCCTTGGTGAGGTGAGAAGTCTGAAGATCTGGTCCTTGAACTCGCATTTGAAGCAATGGCCACAAACGTCAGAACAGTGCGGTTAAAGGAATATCTTGATGGTTACCTGTACAAAAGTACGTAATATCCGGTGTTCTTACCAACCAAAGCTCTCTCTTCTTTCTTCTCTTTCTCTCTCTCTCTCTCTAAAATGTGTTGACATTAGCCGCAGAGTTATGGGGTCTAGAGGAAAAAATAAAAAAATTCACGTTTTGCAATAAAACAACTATTAAACGACCGCTAGGATAGTTCAAACAAAATTATACAGTGAGGAGGGTAGATACCCCTTACATATCATAACAGGTACAGAATGTATTAAATACTGGTTGAAGATCATCAGATTGCCTTGAAACAAATTAAACAGACAGGCACAGGAAATGTCGCTTGTACACAGCAAGAACTGAGTGTCTAAGTTAAAAACCTTTCAGATGGGTTTGGAGTTGTAAGGCTACATCAGCGATTTTTAGCAGAATTCAAGGACTGGCTAATATATATTTTTAAAAATCTGGTATTCATCCTTAGACGAAGGTAGCAAATATGCGTGGTACCAACCATTTCAGTGTTGAAACCCGAAAAATGCCTTACCATTGTTACCTGTAAATTGTTCAGAGCAGCAGGAGTTACATTCAGACTTGGACTTGACTATCAGAACAGATGGTTTTGAAGGGATGACCAGTACGACACCTGGCTATCATGTAAATGTGACTTTGACGATGCCATTTCCTTTTTAAATTCCTAGTATATACAGATGATGAAAACATCGAAACTTCTATGAAATATCATGCTATCGCCAGAGACCGCTTTATACTAACTCTTCTTGTAATGATGTCACAACTATATTCAAGTTAACTTAATTCATTTCAAAGGCCGTGAACATTACAAGTAACAATGTTTAGTAAACTTATACAATGCAGGGATTACAACCTTTAAAGAATTATACTACATATCAAATATATGAAATATACATATCAAATATGTCATATCACCATTATTATTGCCAGCATAGACAAAATTTATCTTGCCAGAGGAAAAATAATGGACACGTAAATATGGGTAATAATTAAGGAAGTTTATTTTGTATAGATCTGAGTATTTTAGCATATGCTAACCATATATTTTGAAAAAGGTATTTATACTTTTTCAATTGTGGAATATATATTAACAGCTGCATTCACCTGCCTTACATACAACTGTTGTACATCACAAATAATTGTTTTTACGTCAGAAATTTATAAACAATAAACATTTTTGATGTTGTCTGTCTTAGCTAAATGAAAGTAAGGGAAGTAATCCACAAGAGAAAGGTATTATCTTGTCGGAGTGGTTGCGTCCCATTAACTGACGGCGGCCCCCACCCTCTCTCACCCTGCTGCGGTCAATGACCGTAAATTTTCCAGCTACGTTTGCTTTGTTTCCTACCCCCCCCCCCTTTTTTTTTCTTTGCTGTTAGATTTGTTTGCTTGATTGTTTTATGTCGCCTGGTGCTTGTTATGGAGTTTTGCTGAAAGCTGGGGTCACAGGTTACGGGTAGTGCATTTTTGTGTAATGTGGTCAGAATATAGGAAAAGGTCTCTTCATTCTTTTCTGTCTGCTTTACTTTTATGTGTGTGTGTATAGCGTGTGTGAGGGTAGGAAGAGAACTGTGTAAGACTGTGTGTGCGTGTGTGGGGTGGGTGTGAGGGTAGGGGGAGGACTGTGTACGAGTGTATGAATGTGTACGTGTGTGCCCTTCGTTTCTTCTTTATCTCCTTTCTTCTGTTTTTATTATTATTATTATTTGTTCATTAGATTCATTAGAACGCACCCTAAAACACTCACAGAGAGAGATGTAGATATTACAAAAATTGAAACGCAATACACGCCAAGAAAGACAAACACTGTCTTAAGAAGGTGTCGAGGCAGACGTCCGCCCACCTGTTACCTAGTAAGGGAAGAAGCTGATCGTTCCCTCACCTGGTCAGATCGTTGGGTAGTAAGATGTTCTTCACGCCTGCTTTATGGGAGGGCGGTGCCCTTGTAGCTCTCAGTGCCTGACCTTTTCAATCTCCTGTGCAATCAGGAAGGTGCTGCGGTGTTTCCTACCCGAGATAACAGCCACCCGAGATGTCAGTCAGCTATTGTATTCGCAAGACGTGTTCCTAAACCAGGGATTATGTTTTTTTGAAACCACAGGTATCTCTTCTTCTCGCGGAATGTTATTGGCAGTTGAATCTTTCAAACCTTAACATCACATCCTACCTGTAAGTTACGTCACCGGGTATTATAATCTCGCGGGTTTAAGTGTAGCTGCACGTGACAGTGGGATCTGTGTCTCCATGGTGATAAGGCACTCGTCGATACTGTCCCTGTGCTATCCGCTCAGCGAACATCTGTTTAAAAAGGGCTTCCCGGTCGTTGCCACGGCAACGCTAGCGAGGCATCATCGAGCTTCGCTTATCAGTCACGCTCATGCACGCGCACACACAGAGAAATGGAGAGTTTGCATCATCAGAGGGTGAGAGGCAGACAAACTTCCCATACACACATACATACACACTCACTCTCTCTTACGATATCTATCTATCACTGCCATGGGGTAGGGGTGATAGCAATCTTAAAGTTAAGCAAAGATTTTGTACTTCAGTCTTCTTGTGCACTCAGGGTTAAAGTTAAGTGAACAAAGGTCATGTTTAAGTTCACTCATGCACACTATCCTAGAAGGTGATCGCATGGCTGAATGAGGCAGAGAGGTGGTGAAGGGGTGGCCAGGGGCAAGCGGGGGAGTCTTCTAGTTTGCTGTTCACAGACATGGCGCAGGATGCTGTCAACCCTGCCGTCTGCTTTTCCAAGACATGTTTTCAAGGCACACTCTCTGTTACTCAAATAAACAATCTGATGTAACAAATAAACTTTTTTAAATCTGAGCTGCCTGGCGATTTCTGTGACCTCTGCATCAATAAAGGGAAGTAGACACATTGATTCGTATCTGTGCCCACCTCCATCCTTTGCGTGGGATGTTGGTCCCAAAGTCAGCTTCAATCGATGGTTGAGAATGAACCTTCCGCAACCTCTTGTCTTGACCAAGTGCCCACATCACTCACTAATTGCCTTTACAATAATTATCAATAAAATAGATAAATAAAAAACATAAATAAACTAATGCATAGAGAGATTTGTAGGCCACAGTAAAAAAAAAAAAAAGGCAGTTAACCGTAGAATCTTGCAGTCACTTTTCTTATGATCTCATCAACTGATTGACCAAACAGTAGAATGTCTCGGGTATGTGGTATTTGCTGACTCAGACGTGGCTGTTCCAGCGAATACCGGGTACAGGTTTCAACTGTATCCGTGAGCTTGCAAAACGAAGACCTCTGCAGCTGTGATAATCGAAATTCGAAAGGGCGACATATCACGACATGCAGTTTCACAACTTCACGGGTGGCGGGTGGTGTGGGGTGCACGTACGGTGTCTACCTGTCCTGTGCGCTTGCCCGTAACAAAAGGTGGGTGTCGGTACCTGTTCATCCTGACACTGTACCACGCTTGGCATTTAAGGTTTTGGGTGACACTTCGACTACTGCCGTCAACAATCCGTGAGTCCGGGTGAGATATTTTATGGCATTTTAACGGTCGGTCTACCAGGGTTTGCCGGCGATTCTGCTGTCGTGTGATTTAGAGCTTAGCTGACTGCTAACCTGTATGAATGTACACGATGGACGTCTGTATAATTAGAGATAGAGCTTGATCGTCTCCAGTATACAATAATCAACAGCAGACAACTAGTGAGCATCATCGCTAAATACATCAATGATCGACGAGTCCCTCCCGCTATCACTGTCCACACAAAAATCACCAACTACCCGGGGTACAGCCGTCAGCCTGCAGCACGTTGCTAGGCGCTGGTATGTTCACACGTTAAGGTTTATCTTCTAGAAGCATCTGTTTTGTGTTTACTTTCCACTCAGCGACACAGCCTGGCCCTTGAGTGCACTAAAGCTGTAGTTGTCACAGAGAAGTGCGCTCCACACCTGCAGCCTGGAGTAGCTATAGCTACAGGTAGGCAAGAGGGAACCAATAGATTACATAAGCCGACATCCTGCTTCCTTTTACGGGACCGTGGGATGCTTCCAACGACGACCACAGGGAGGTATAGCTAGTCATCGTGAATAATGTGAAGATGTGTCTCCAAGAAAGTCCTGTGCTATGGTTTGCGAGATTTTTAATCCCGATTTTACCTGGTTATCAGCTGTTACCCGTTAAAAGTCCACTAGACATAGGAAATTGGACGCCGGGTAGACGTGGTGGTCGGCAGCACTGCAATATTATCTCCCCTTCACTAGAAACGATCGGCGGGGTCCTCCGCTGTTCTTTGATCTTGTACACGGGTGCACTGATGGCTGTCGGATTGTCAGAAGAAGGGATGCAAAATGACGGACAACTCCTTTCTACAATCATCATCATCATCTCTCAGTCACGATCTCGGGGACGTGCTCGGTATGGACGCCATGTTCCCGACAGGCGGCGCTAGTAGCGGGACATGCCGCGAACCGCGACATCGATCGCAGGTGCACGCGCGAGGCGGCGGCCAGGTGCCAGATACCAGGTGCGCCTTGTCTTGCAGTGCCCGCCACCAGGCTGGCGGCTGGCCACATCACCACCATCACCACCGTGGGCAGCGGCAGCAACGACTTTGTCGAGGAAGCAGATGGACGCGTTTCACGGGCCCTTTGCATCTCGTGTTGTCTCTGGTCTTCACTCGCTCTCCGAGACTTCCATGTTCCACTCGATGGTGTCCTGCAGGCAGGAAAAGTGCTTTTCGGCTTTTTTGGAACATCTGGCGAGAAGTTCTGCAAGTTTGGCGACGTCTGACATGAGATTCTGTTAATTCTTTGAAGTATACCTTGATATAATGTTTGTTTGAAGAGGTTCTTACAAAGTTGAAAAGTTGGACTGTTGAAGTTGTTGAATTTATACAAAGCTGACAACAAAGCGCCATAATAATCACTCAGCTTTCTGAATTCCTTTTTCACGAATTTCTAAGCTTCGATTCTTTTGCTAACGATCGGCAAGCTGATGCTGGTTGTGAGCGGCGACCGTGACCTCATCAATACGTTATCATGCCGTTAGACTGCGGTGGAGTACCACCTCCCCCATAAATCAAGCTGAGTGACGTCACGCATAGATGCTGCGCTACCAGCGAGTCATGGCCCGGCGACCCGGCGATTGGAGTTTTTGTGACCTGTGCTGACTTCTATCATTAAAACTAATCCTTAACGAAGGGTTAAAGGTGAGGGAGGGGATCGAGCGTGTTGTGAACCTAGCCGTGGACAAAGGTGAACGGTTGTCGGGTTGTGTGGGTGGCTGTGCCGTGGAAGATGTCAGCCTACTGGGGCATGGAGCACGTGGCCCGCTCCCGAGGACGGCTGCAGAGGACCCGTATGGTGGAGGGAAGTCAAGGTAAGTGAACCCTTGAACCCATTTTTCTTTGCATGTTCAAGGTCTGCTTCTCTCGCGTTGTGCTTCAACACACATCCTGCAGGTATAAGACAGGAAGAAAAAATTCGCCTTGAGTCCTTGTGATCTGTGATTGGTTGATTGGATGGTGAGCACTGTTAACGACGGAACTTTCACCGTCCGACACGAAAGAATGGTTCAACCCGGAGGACGGAGGACTTGTCGGGCAAGATGTAGTCATGACCACTAGAGAATGAAAAGCCAAGAGTGAAATTCACCCATGTAGGGTTCCATTGTCACAGAAACAATCAAATGCACCATGTGCCCCTCACTTCCCCTCCCCACCAACCATTCTCAGGGCCGCCGAGAGCCAGCCCGGGCCCCGGGACAGACGACCTCTCCGGGCCCCTTGTACTTGTAATCGTAAATTATTTTCCCAGTATATAATGTATGTTTACAATTCGAATCTCAATATCTACACTCAAACTCAACTTCTGCATGTGTAATGCTTGGGTGTTCTGTCCTTAGACCTTTCTTTAAAAGAAAAAGAAAAAGAGAAGAAGGAAAAAAAATCCACTGACCAAGGCCGGGCCCCCTTGACAGCCGCGGGCCCGGGTACACCAGACCCCCCTGTCCCCCCCTCTCGTCAGGCCTGACCATTCTCTCCAGCCTTAGGGTAGAAGTTCAACTTCCTCAATAAGCAACCTTTTTTTATTACAATATTAAAATATTTAAGATAGGTAGTCTTAATTAAGCAGCATTTGTTTAGTACAATATTTAAATTCAGAGAATCTGAAGGAAGGGTCATTTCTGTTTGCGAGAAGCCATCAAGCATTGACCGGGACAAGGTAGAGGTCAAAACTGTGACGTCACATGGCTACGCCTCAAGCATCCTGTTCCTGCTGTACCACTCACATCGCAGTATCGACGTATCCTAAGCCAAGAATTTGTTTTAAAAAAATTCTTTGACAGACTTGTTTCGCTCGCTGAAGGTCGTCTCCACCTTCCCTCAATTAAGTGTATAAGTTTCTTTAATAAGCTGCCAGTAACGATTGAAACCTTTCAACAGCGTAAATACGTCTGTCCTGTATGTCTATACTTATGTCGGATATTTTTAGCAAGGTCTAGCATGCTAGTCAAAGAAGTGCTTATATGATGAATACCGTTTCTTCAAAGTGGAGTCTTCAAGAGCTAACCCTGACTATCTACTAACTTATTAACTCTAATCCTTTGACCTCAGTCTTTGTATTCTATACCCCACGATCAAAGCCATACAGTGCCACTGACGGTTTTTTCCGCCATCTTAAGTGTTACGTGGTGTCCCGAACAAGTATCTTCAGTAAAATTCAGTTCTCTTATGATTGCCTGAAGATCAAATAAAAATACCTGGTTCATAATCGAATCTGTTTATAAGTACGTTTTCTATTTCATGTTGAGTGACCTTTTAATAAGATGTAATTAACTTGTGTCATTATTTCAGTGAGGTGTTAAGCAACTTGAATGTGATCCCTCTCTTTGGACCATCTTGCTAATTTTTTAAACCTTACTCTAAGAGCAATACCCTTAAAATGATACTATAATTAACATTTTTCCTGTGTTGTTTCCTTGAAACCATAATTAACACCTAGCAACATAAGTGTTCATCCAATCAATCTTTATCATCTACAAGAAAATGTATAATTTTATGTCAATTAAACGACCTCTCTCTCTATTTTTATCCCCTCTTCCTCTTCTCCTTCCCCAACTCTGATAGCCAGGTACCGATTCCCAAAAGATGGGTCGACTGGGAGAATCTCTCTGCGTCACACGGGTATCGAACCGGGGCCCCCAGGTTCGGACGCCAGTGTTCTAACCACTGGGCTATTCGCTTCTCCTACCCATGTTATAGCTCTAAAAATGTGTTTTCCCCTTCCACCTCATGTTTTCACTTTCCCCCTCACCTTCTCCCTCCACTCTCCCGTAAATAATGGGGTTTCCTAGACTCCCTCTGTTTTTCTCTTCCGCATAAACAGAAATATATGGTGTTGGACTGTCATAACTTTTACTTTTGAACTATTAAATATTTGTTCTTTGATATCTCAATTTTATGAACTGGTAGCAGTCAGCTGCCGTCTGTCATGGCGCTCGTCCTTATCGTCCACCTGCTGTCAGTGATCACTTGGCTGCCAGGTAACATAAGCCTGCAGATGTTCAAGTGTTTATATAGAAAATGTTGACTGGCGGATATTTTTGTGCTCATATAACACTGAGGTGTGCATGCACAGGTTTGTTGTACAGTCGCGAGAGACAAGTTAGTATTATGGGTTAGGAAAGTGAGTGGTGATCACGCTGTACAACGGAAGTACCGTTTCAAAATGGCGTCTTATGAGGTGCTACCATTTGATGAAAACTATAAAGGATACAACCATTTTTTAAAGCAAAGCTGATTGTTAATTATCGAATAAATATTGTGCAAGAAGCCGACTTCTTACCCTTAAAGTAATGGAATGCAATATTTTTAATGAATGGGTAAAAAGCTCACTGCAAGATGCTGTTTCAATGGCTACCCCCTTTCATTCTTGAAATCCACTTCTGCAAACATCAAGTCCAGGTCTAGGTCAACAAGACAGATGTCATGATAGTGCATGGATACATCAACGGTACGAAGGCACCAGCCAATAAAAGAGCTTGGAATGTGAGTATATGAAAGGCGGATCGTCGTCGCTAGGAACCTAACAATAATGGCAGCCATATTTCTCTCGTGCATGAGCATCCTCAGCGCTCTCTTGCCAAAATCCCTCGTCACTCTTCCAAACTGGATGCTTTAATAACAAGGGGGCACACTCGCTTCTCTAGTGAAATACTAGCTTAATTTCTCTTGTTTTGAGCAACGCACCTCGGGTAGTAGTCAGTCGGGCGGCTGGCGGAACGAGTCAACTGGGAGGGTCGGTGTGTCAGGTGTGATCTAAGCCTCGACAGGTGCGCTGATTTGTTGCTTCACCAAGCACCCTAGTTACATACAGACTGCAGGCTGTTTATTTCACCCCGGGTGCCTTTACCCGCTTTCTCTCTCGGAGAAGTCCTCGGATCCTCCCGAGTTATCTGCCCACCCCTTACCCCCTTCATTCATCAGTCTGAGTGCGACTGAGTCTCCCCACCCACCGCCCAGCATTAACATTCAAAAGGTGACTTCTGACTAAGGGCTGCAGCTTGTTGTGTACTGTAGCCTGTTGTGAACAGTTTGAGTGTATTGGCTTATGATTAAAATTTGGGGTTTGTGTTGGGTGTAAGATTATGGCTTAGACTTTCAAAACGGAGAGACAGCAGTAAAAAACGACGGAGGCCGAGATTTGTCAAGCTGGCAAATCGAGTTTGACTTGTTCGTGCGTGCATACAGCCAGCCAGCCGCCCAGGCCAGGGGTGGGGATGAGGGGGATGTCGGGTACGGTTGGCGCAGCAGGGATTTCGAGGCTGCGTCAAAAACGCATCAACAGTCGAAAGCCGTCGTCGTCGGGTGTTCCTCCATCCTACCCTTCCGGTGGGTCGTCGATGTCTGCACGCACCCGTGTACACAACACAGCTCTGCACGCGCGCGCCAGCGCACACAGCACGCACTCGGGTGTCACAGCGTGCAACTGTTATGATCAGACCTGTAAACATCTCCATTTCTCATCGTTGGAGACAGCGTCGATGTTGCTGACGTGCATCTGGTCTGGCGACGGAGACGACGACTGTTGATCGCTGGATGTAGCTCGGCAGGTGCCACTGCTTTGTTGTTGGTATAATCTACGATGGGTAAGCAGCATTTCAAAGTATTTATTGTCAGTCTGTTGACAAACACGGCCTGCCTCCATGTCAGCTGAGTCGTGGAGCTGTGTGTACGTATAAAAATGTGAGTACACGTGCGTGTTCTCGACATCGATGAAGATATCGCTCTTGTTGTCGCAGTTGTTGTCGAAGAACATTCATTCCTGCGTCGATGAAGACTATCTGCCTTAGAAGCCTTCTCGACAAGGGTTGCTGTGCCATTGTCATCCCATCTTGCTGGATATATTTGCTGCTCAGAGGCAGACGACAGGAGACCGCCATGTTGCCCAGGAAGTTAAGGGGGACATGAATCGATCTGTTGTCAACAGCACTAATCACAAATGTCGGCTGTAATCATAGGCTAATCTGTTCGCTTGGGGACATGGAGTTAAGAAGATAATTCATCCCGAACACGGCCTGACAGTCGGAACTATTTACTTCTTATACTTACTTCTCGATTCACCTATAAAACGCTGCGACTGGATATATCACACTTTCCGAAAGAAAACTTAATTTCTTTTTTAAAATCCACTTACTCCTAACCCTAATGTTATGTGTACCTTTTATGCATTACTATATCGTCAATATTTAACAATATTCAGACATTTGATTGGATTTTTAATTTCAGTCTTAGACCCCGTTTTGGATTAATTTTCATCTTGGTGCCAAATATAAAAAAGCCGAGTTCGTTTGAGTGAAAGATACATCTCTTCTCTGTCTAGGACTTGAGGGTTGCACGGTCAGGTCAGATTATTTGAAATAATTCAGGAGAAGTAGATCAAAGATGAGAAAGGTCAATTGTGACGATCGAGACCTTTGTTGCCGCCTTCCTTGTGTGCACCCGACCTTCTTATATACTTTGATACCCGACCACGAAACTAAAATAGCTTTTTGCTGTAACCATCATCAGTTCCGCCTGTGACAGCAGCTTCGTCACTGATTGTTGTCTTCCTTTGTATAACTGACAATATTTGATTGTCCAGAGCACGCGGACTGGGGGCTGTACTTTCCGGAGGCCACAGGATCTCGCCAATCACCTATCGACCTGGTGTCATGTGACGCTCGATACGAAGAACTATTGGCTAACACACCTCTACAGTTCAGCTACTTCACGTCGCGGGAGACGGACATCCTCAACAACGGCTACACTCTGGTGGTGTTTCCACGAGCCAAGCAAGGTGATCTGTCGCTCCTCCCTCCTCCAGCCCCACTCTCTAACACTGTTCTTCTAGTCTGTCCATTCTGGCATCGAGTTCTGTGACGATCTGGTCTGTCGGCAGCTGGAAAAGTCTGTGTCTGCCTCTTGGTGGCCTCCCCGGTGGTCTGGCTCGTGCTGTGTTGATGCCGCTGACTCGGTCAGTCGTTGCTTTGTCAAAATGTCTAAATGCGAAAGCAATGTGTTACATCCCCAAGATAATGACGAATAACCAGCCAAACAACAACAACAACAACAACAACAACAAAACTGTGATATCCACGATAAAGACTTGAAAACAACGGGCTATGAAAAAAAATGGTGGATGAGCTAAAATACCATATCATTTATCGTTTCGTGTTATTTTTTGTGAACTGTTTATGTCTGCCTTGTGAACCTCTATAACCTGTACAAGGTATCGCCTTTTATGCCGCCGTGTGAGTGATTGAAGCTGTCAGTTGTCTAAAGACTTGTGATGTGAATGTGGCGATCGAGCTTTAGTGAACGTGTGCTTCAGTGATGTCTGCATCTCTCGTGTCTCGCCCTCTCTTCTTGCAGCAGACAATCCGGCCGGGCCTCGCTCAGAGTCTGTGCCGCACTTCTCAAGTAAGTCTTTCTCAGTGTTTCATGTGTCTGACGCACCACACACACCACCACACACACCACCACACTCACCACCACACATACATACACACATAGATATATCAATATAACCGCTGTGACGGGAGGTGGGTTGGGGCTACAGTTGCTCACCCCGGGTACCACGGGGGTCGTGAGCAGACATCATACACCAAAGAGGAATTTCGTGAGATATCGTGAGGATGACTTCGATCACCTGACTCAGTTCGCGTGCACTGTCTATTTATAGCTCAGCGCGTGCTATACATACTCGCATCACTTCACCTTGTGTCAATGTAGGAGACATTTATTATCACTGATTCACATCAGCCTTTCAAAGAAATCTTTTAGTCGACTTTCTGGGTACATTCTGACGTCCGTCTCTAGCGATGTATCATTAAACTTTGACATTTTAATTTATCGACTTTTGACAGGATGGCAAGGGTGCGTGTTTGTGTGTGCGTGCGCGTGGGTGGGTGCTTGCCGTGGCATTAGGTGTAAAGATGACGACTGATCAGTACTGTTTGCACACTGCTAAAATGTTCTAAAAGACTGAAGAAAGCAGGTGTTTTAACAGAAGACAAAAACATGTTACGACTTTACCGAAAACCGTGTCCATCTATAAGTCTTCGTCATCTTACAATGAGTAATTCTAATCTATGTTTATATACCATCTGCTTTCTCTGGTCAATAAGTAACAAACCTGGGGTTTTAAGAAAAGTCTGTCTTTCTTTTTTCTACAAATAGACATGTTGACAGCACTGGTTCATGGGGTAGAAATCGCATGCACTTACGAAAAACACATGAAATCATTGATGCGAGTCGAGCTCTGTATTTTGTGGTCTTCACGGCTTCGTATCGCCTGTAACCGTAACAATGTATGATAAATATTCATGGTCTCATTTTATGCAGCCTGTGGTTTATAGCCATGTTTTGTAGTCTTCTATTACAAAGACCTCGTTGTGAAACTTGTGGCACTGTTCTAATCCCTCACCTGTTAGCTCGACATTTATCCATCGTTAGCTCTGTTGTCTGTAGTGGCTGCTGATGCCAGGTGTTTCCCTCAGCTGTTGTTGTTTACAGTTAGTAGTGGCCTGTGCTGCCTGCTAGAGGGTCAGGTTAGATGATTGTTGCTGATCGTAACTTGGTTGTGCTGACCACTGTAGTGTTAGGCTAGTGATGGTTTGTGTTGTGTCACTATAAGGCCAGTGTAGATAAATGGGGATTTTCATCCACTGAAAAGTTGGTAATGGTTTGTATTTTATTCTACAGTGCAAAGACTGTTTGTTTTGCATCGAATTTTACCCTTTATTGAATATTTGTGTTGAATTCCGTGTATTGATAGTGACTTTTATAAAGCACTGTTTACAGCCTTATATCAAACAAATGAAATTGATAAACGCTTTGTACATGTAGTTGGCAACTTTTCTTGTCGTGTTTGTAAAATATAATGAAATGTGGGTTTTTGTAGTTTTAAGATAATATTTTGTTTCGTTGGGTTAGAAGAGGGGAGGGTGATTAGCTGCGCACTGACACACCTGAACTTTGGAGACTGGGTGCTCGATGCAAGTTGCATACATTATTGAAATAATTTTCTGTGCAGTGTATAAATCCAGAAGTTCGAACAACAAGCACTCAGTAACATGATGATTGTAGTGGTGTGTGCAGCAGTGCAAGTGTTGTAGTAGTAGTAGAAAATTAACCAGTAATGCTAATGCTGTTGTAGGGGTGTGTACTCACGCCAGTGGCACTGTAGTCGAAGAAAAAAGTCTGTAGGACAGAATGCTGTTGTAACAATGTGCAGTAGTATGGCTGGATAGTAAAATTAATTTTAGCACTTTTTGGTTACTTTTTAAATTTTTTTTTTTCATTCCTAAAATTGTGTTCTTTAGACTGGCGATTGTGTAGTTTCCTGTTAATCATCACTGGGATTTGCATTATCAGTCGGTAGTCGGATGCCAAGCACAGTAGAGCCTTCGTTAATTTGCCTTTGATGTTTCTTTTTTAATTGTTTCATTTTAAACGGAGAGTACAAGCTGGTGCTACAGGTTTTGCACCCACCTTTGTTATTCACGGTTACCTGTTTAAACTAGTATATTGTGAGAGGTGTGTAGTGCGGTAGGTGACGTCTGAGCGACGTGTGTAACGTGCATCTGTGTGACGTGTGAACAGCCATGTCGGGTGGGCCGCTACCCCGTGGTATGGAGTACGAGCTGGCAGAGATGAGGTTTCACTGGGGCCGCGAGAACGGACGAGGCTCGGAGCACACGGTCAACAGCAAAGCCTTTCCTATGGAGGTATAGTCCTGTCTTCACTTCTCTGTAATGTACTATGAAGATGTGTTCCTGTCTTCACTCTCCTGTAATGTCTTATTAGGGAGGTATAATCCTGTCTTCACTTCTCGGTAATGTTCTGTGAAGATGTATTCCTGTCTTCCTAGGTCCTGTTGACAAATAATACACTTGTCCTCAGGTACCTGTCTTTATATCTTTTTATACACCTGTCTTTTTATACACCTGTCTGCAGGTGCAGTTTGTACACTGGAACACACGCTTGTACGAAAGCATTGAGGCAGCAGTAGGTCGTCCCAACGGTATTGTCATCGTGTCGCTCTTCACGCAGGTAAGTCTTTTAGCGAAATTAATTGCGTCATTTGGCAGAATTGCCGAATTACGTCATTTTATCGTAATCAGCTAATTACGTCATCGGCGAAATTATCTAATTACGTCATTTTGGCGGAATTACCGACACGTGATATTAGCCGAAGTGAGGTTGATGCATGACGACGCTTATTGTCCTCCATGGAATTCAGTGCACTATCAGGTTTAGAGAACAGTTTTTTTTTCTATAACAGCGTTTCACAAAAACACTTTAAAATGGCCGTCATTGTCATCCCCAACAGCGGAAAATTGCGGGTAAAATGTCTACTGGAAGACTGAGTATATCTTGATCTGGATTATTGTGTTTACAGCTTGGGCGCGAACACCACGGGCTGAAGCTGATAACCGACAACCTGGAGGATGTACAGTACAAGGTACGCCATGTCAGCATCATCCTGTGACCACCAATAGATAAATCGAATCTATTTTTGTTTGTTGTTGGTTTTTTTTTTTCACAACTAGTTTCTGCTTGCCAATACTGGGATATTCAGTGTGTTACCTTTATTGACTGTCCTTACATGACTGCAAACTGATTATTATTGTCTGTGATATGCGTAATAACCTTAGATCGTATGTGGTTACCTGGCCCACCTGTTCATTTTCTTAACAGGGTCGACAGAAGACGATGACAGCTCCATTCAATCCGGGTTCTTTCATGCCGGGTACGTCCCTCGTTTGTGCTCAGTATAGAGAAAGCATTTCTTTGATATTTCATGCTGGTCTCTTAAAGATTTAGAGACGAAATTTAGCCTGAGTAGATACTTTTCTCTAATATCCCTTTATTCTAGTATCCTATCCAAGATCCCACCACTCGTACATCGTTTTCAATCATTGTGTTCTCGTTATTTGACAATTATTCAAAAACGCATTACAGTGATACCTCGGTTCTCGAACGCCTTGACTTTCGACCAAATCGGTATTCGACCAGGAAATTCGAGAAAATTTTGTCTTGGAATTCGAACAAATGTTTGGAACTCGAACATCCGAACGTCCGAGATGAGCCGAGTTGAGCCGAATGGCGTTCATTCGGCCCAGCGCGCCTTGCTTGCGTCATCAGTGTGAGTGCAGAGAGAGAGAGAGTCACGTTTTTGTGGAGAGAGTCATGAAATGTGTGCAAAATGGGCAGAAATCGCAAATTTTGTTGAATAACATCACCCTGATAAAGTGGTAGCAAATAGAGCAGTTAACATTTTCAATGACAATGTTATGTCCACTTTCCGCAAAATTTTGCAAAGGAGAAAAAAACAGCAAACAATTGACAAATTCTTCCGTAAAGAAAACAGACAAGCAACTGCAGAGCAAGATTCTGATTCTCCTCAGCAAAAGATACAGAGAACAGAAACACCCGAAGAGCAGTTACCCTCTGTTTTTATTGAAGAGGACTCCCCTTCAAAACAATAACCATCCCCCTTCCCTCCTCCCTCCACATTCATTCCCTCCTGCCATAAAGTTTGGTACAGGTACAGTAAATGAAACACAATTTACTGTGCTGTACAGTACATTTTTGTTTGTTTTTTTTGTTTTTGTTTTTGTTTTAATAAATACACTTTTATTTCTTATTTCTTGTTGAGACTCATGTTTTTCTACATATTATATACAAATTAGGCCAGTAAATAGGCATTTTCTGGGGCTTGGAACGAATTAATCCAGTTTCCATTATTTCCTTTGGGTTTCATTGCTTCGGTTCTCGAACAATTTGGTTCTCGACCGTCCTCCCGGAACGAATTATGTTCGAGAACCGAGGTATCACTGTAGTTGATCGTTATTCGATTATTATTCCATTGCCCGATCATTATATTTACTCAGATCCTATGCTTCGTGATTACTGGACGTACGAGGGATCCCTGACAACTCCACCATGTTCTGAAAACGTCACCTGGATCTTAATGCGGTACCCGCTCATGGTCTCCTACCAGCAGGTACGGTTGGGCCGGCCTGATTCTTATTCTCAGAAGTTGTCCTACCTATATATATATACATCTTTTTACTGACCCATTTATCAAAATACTGTGAAATACCTTCATATTTGCAAAGGGACGCAGTCCAGAGGCTGAGTTAAATGCTTGGTGTTGCAGATGGAGGAGTTCCGGCGTTTGAAGACGCACAACAGGGGAGAGCAGCCGCGTCCTGGTGACGACGGCACCATGGCCGACAACTTTCGTCCCACACAACCTCTTAACGGCCGCGTGGTTCGAGCTTCGTTTCAATACTGAACCTTCAAACCGCATCTCATTCCCTGTGATATGCGAATGCTTACGGAGCTTTTGCGTGATGTCACATTTTAGCGACAATAACCATTTTTCTAGTTCCCTCCCACCCATCTACCCCTCCCATCTCTCTGCGCGCGAACATGTGGCTGTTCGTTCGAACGGGGGGAAAAAATGGAAGGAAGCAAACGAACCATGTCAACAGGAGTTGCTAAAAATTAGTGTTGTCTGAAAAGTGTGCATTTTTTATCCCCCTCTACGATCGTTTTGGTTACTAGTTATTATGCGAAAATGTGATATCGTGGATGCAATATTAATTATTGTGTTCGTGAGTACAAAAAGGTCATATTTGTGACTTTCTTTTGAAACCAGAAGTGTTCGTGACAATATTTAATTCTTGCTCATGTTGCCTTTTGTGGACAAAGATGTCCAACGGAGGTGTTTGTGAAAATACAGCTGTGCTCCAGCTCTTGAATTTTGTGCAGCGCCGAAAAGAAACTGTCGTGTACTTGGATTTTAGAGATGTCATCCGTCAGCCGCGTTTCATTTGGTGTTATGTGAATATCCATATTGGTAAAGTTTCTACATCTTTCATGGTTTGATGTGGTAATCTCTGTCATACAGGAAATCAAGTTATTTCCATGGGGAGGTATAGGCTGTCCCAGAGCGCCACAGTGATGAATTGGTTTCACTCTCTCTCTCTCACCACAAACTTGTATTACTGGACTGCTGGCAGACAATTTTTTTCCCAGTTAACTGCTAAAACGAGGCATGAGACGACAATGCTTACGGTTTAGTCACATTCACTGTTTAGGGTTGCCAAGACTAACAGCGGAGAACTTCGCAAGAAGCTAAGTGTTGGTCTCGGCAGACAGACAGCAATCCGCCTGTACACATCCTTGCTCTCACATACACCACAGACGTGTATGGGTGGATTTCTGTCTGTATCGCGGACATGTATAGGTGGACTGCTATATCTGTCTGCCGAGACCAACACTTAGCATCTTGCGAAGTTCTCCGCTGTTAGTCTCGGCGAGCCTAAACAATGAACGTCACTAACCCGGAAACTTTGTGCACACCTGCCTCGTTTTAGTAAACAAAACAAACAAACAAAAAAATCATCTGCCAGCAGTCTAGTATTACAAGTCCGCACATACAGTCACTTCCACGCGGCGAGCACAAAAGCTGTTCGCCTGTGTAGAGGCTTCCATATGTGACATTATTGGGGTCGTGTTGTCCAGTCCACCCACCGGTTCTATTTCAAACCACAGTCTTTCAACAAGAGAAACGGTGGAGGGACCATCTTGAGTTCATTTTATTTTTATTATTTTGTTGTGGATTAGTTTTGTTTTATAGGGATGGGTGGGTGGGGGTAGATACTAGTCGGCACTGAACATCTTGATTTCGTGGTATACTGTGCAGATAAAGAAAGACTTGAGGGTTGGGACAAGAAAACCATTTTATTCACTGTCATGCTTATGATGCTTTCCATGTCCATCGCTACACAACTTTGCAGATGTTTTTCCCCCCTTAACAACAGCTGCTATTCCTATGCTGTTGCAGCTGCTAAAAGTAAACATTGTTTATCCAGGTTCAGCCAAAGCTTGCTTTTGTCAAGATGTGTTTTAGTGACAGGTACATGTTATACTTAGTCATAAAGCTTATGCCATAGGTCTCTTGGGAAAGTTGTTCACTACGTTGTCTTGTATTTATGAAGGGAAGGAAGATCATACTGGCAGATACTCCTCAGTCACAAGACAGCCATAATTATGAACTTTTTGCATTCCATGAAACAGACATTGGCCTAACACTTTTGTAAAAATAATGTAACAGCACATTTATTCACTATTGCTTAAGTCCACATAATTACATGAATGAAGCCCTCTTACAATCACATGCAAAATATAAATTCCTGGGGATCAACATGATTTGCCATGTACTGACTTGTAATTAGTTGTATCAGAGTTAATGTTAGTCTGACAGCAAAATTTCTTTATTACCTGGAGGAAGAACAAGCAAACATCTCAAGATGTGACTCAAACTACTGCATCCTGATGATCATCAAAGACAAAAATTATAATTTTCTTCAATACTGAATGAATGACTTCCTTTCAGGAAAGAACTGATGCAGAAATTATATACTGTCAGACAATTAGCACTGTAGAACAAACAGGCACTCCAAGATCATGTTAGTGAAAGTCTTTGATAAGTTACAAGAAATCACCATTTGACTTGTAGCACACACAAAAATTTGAAAATTATACAAAAATTGCTGGTTTTGATTTACACCATGAAAATGTATGTAACAAAGAAAAGAACACATCTTTTGACCTTTAGCTCAAATCTGCATAAAAGAATACATGGACACTTCTGTGCATACGTGAATCATCCATATACGCATAATAAGGTACACAGACTTGCTTTCTTCTGATGCCACATGCATGCTAATCAATTTTTTTTTCTCGTCTGTCACAACTGTTCACCCAAATGTACACACACAGACACGTGCACTTGCTAAACTAAGGATTTTTTGTGTATATTTCACAAATTTGACAAATCAATCTAGCCACACACACTACTTTCTCATACTACACCAATTAAAAAGTAAATTTTTTTAAAATCCAAAGAAAGTATCTGAAGGATTCATGCCAGATTTTGGACATATACATTAATACATGACTTTCACAATCTGTAACAATCAAATCTCTCAATTTGCCTAACACATCACTAATTAACCAAGCACTATCTTACTGACCATATTCTATCACGTATCCTCAGCTGTCAAGCCTGGTCTGGGTACACTAACAGTCCATGCAAATGGTCTTCAAATGTCAACCTATTAATATCAGTTACTGTATCACAATTTAATGAAAAACACAATAGAAGAAAATTTTAAGCACTTTATCGCACTGATTTTTAAAAGCGTTTTGTGTTTATTAACATTAGTATGATAAATGTTTTTCAATGCTGTCTTGCTTTTAAAAACATTGCAATATCTTGTTATTAAATGGCTGCAGTCAAATTTCACTTCAGATGCTTCAAAGGCTCATGTATCTCTTTCTCTCTCACATGCATGCACACACCACCACTGCCACAGCAGAACACATCTCCCTCACCTTCGACCATGAACATTTAACCTGTCTGTGACTATTTCATGACTGTTTCAGCACGTCAACATTATAATTATGACAAACCCTGAGAAGGTGCATCACGAGATCAATACTGATGTGCCCTCTGTGACCAACCCGTTCGCCTTCCTGCAGTAACTCATCTAATGTGGCTTCAGGGAAATTAATTCCAAAGGATGCGTTACACATGATAAATGCCTTGCTAAAGATTTTATATAAATCTGTTTTTGCACCACTGTTCCTGGGACCCAAATATGAAACTCATGTGGAATGTTGGACCATTTATTGCTATTTGTCAGCATGAGGTCACTTAACTGGTCCTTCTCATACCATACCCTTGTCAGTCGCTTCTTCCACTAATATATCAGTCTCTATTGATCCAGTCACCTCCTTCTCCTTACCACCATCAGCCTTATCCCCTCCTAAAATCTCATCCTTCTACCTCACCATCAACATCTCTCCTTATTACCTCGCTCCACCAATCACTGTCACCATTTCTCCAGTCACCAGCCCTCTACACACCTACTACATCTAGTCCTCCATTCAAATATTGCAAACCTTCAAAATAATTAGTCTCCCTCTGCCCCTCCATGTGCATATAAACTTAACCCATCAGACATCTGTGACAACAGATTATTTTAAACAAGTCTGAGTCACATAAAACAGCATCTGTTTCATAATAAGTAAATATCAAGTTTTGTTCATACAATAAACAAACCTACACATTCCAGGATTCTTCAATCACTATCAAACCAAAAGTCACTTGCAACAGGGCGTCTCTCATCCTCCTCACTTTTGCTCTGTATCTACAAATTTGAATACAAACATGATAAAATAAGTTGATGTTCTGGGTATGTGCACACAAAGGAATCTCTACTTTGAAAAAAAAAATCAAAGAATCTCAATAAGTGTTAACTGAAAAAGGGCAAACTATAAACAGTTTCACTTTTGTAAAACTTATTTGCAGCAAAAGCCTTGATTGACTTGTTTCCCTTCAGCTACTTGCTGTCCATCTCTTTTTCACACACATGCACACACACACACAGTCATCAAGTGAGAAGTGAGGGAAGGAACTTGGAGACTGAAAGTATAACAAAAATACTTGGACACATAACTACCAGAAACTGAGGAAAATGCAAAGTGCAGAATGTTTTAAAAAAAGCCCTTAAATTTCTTACTTACATCAATTAATCGCATCTGAGTCTGCATTTAACAAAATCTAAAAATATGCACAAAATCCAGCATTTTCCTACCTGCATTCTACGGATTGCCCATTAGGATAAAGCAGACAATAGGCTAACACTCCGCCAAAATCTTCCTTAAAGATAGTACTAACCAGCCAACAAACTCTAGAAAATAAAATGCTCATCCCCACACCACTATCGTTTAATCCCACTGAGGAAAAACCAGATCTTGTCCATGCCAAACTGTGCATACATTCATGGGAGCACTTGAAGGCAATGCTGACAATGATCACAGAAACACAATAAAAACATAACATGTTCAAGTTTTGTATTAACAAGTGCAATTAATGTCTTCTCTCTCTAGTACACCCTGGTTCTCAAGTTTGAAAGCCAGGGCACAATATCTAATTTTTTTTAGACATAGCTCCTGCTGTCACTTTCTACTTTCTGAAGCATGTATCCCTCCATTGGAATTTTTTCCAATAGAGCTTTCCATAATACACACTTTAAGGGTTATGATCTGATGAAGGAAAAAAAAAATACATACAGTTCTTGCTTTACATTTCCATCACACAAATTTGACTTTACATGTAGAATTCTGAAATAATTCTACATTCCAAAACAAAAAGAAAAAAATAATTTGTTATATAAAAACGGCTGCTAAGGTTTCATAAACTGCTATACAAGTCTCCTAGTATGTAATATTTACAATTCAGCTATGTTGTGCCTTTTAAGATCTGTGAACAGATAATAGGTTGCACAGGTCTTTGTTCTATAAGAAAATGAGTAAGAAGGAAACTCAAATTATATAAAAACTGCATGAAGTGGTGGTCAGCAGAACCATACTTCTGTAAATGAGAGCTGTCTGTATACAAAGACTAGGTTCTGTGGTTAACTGTTTCCCCAGTATGAACTAAGCAAGCCAATTTTGCAATCAAGTCTTTTCGGGACTTTTTTTGAGACATTATTATAAAGCCATTTCAAAATGTCTGTCTGCATGATGCCTGGACTAGGATTGCTTGCCCACATCCCCCTGTAGCTAATACAACTAAGCTGCCATTTGATTAAAGTTAGAGCAGCAGCACATGGCATGAGTGTACAACAAACTGTAACGCTGTGAAGTCACTGTTTCTGTCCCATAGCTATAGCAGCAGGACCAATTTACAAAAAGAGAGGGACATAACAGTGGGAATATTTGTAAATGTTGCATTGCATTTAAACAGCTAACTGATGCCTTCCAGACAGCTTGTGCTAGTTATTTGCTACTTCATATATTATAAAATATATGACTTTCTGTTGTTTTCATTTATGCAGAAGAAAATTACTTAGATCATATGACCAGTGCACTCAACTATATATCAATATGCTGAAAAATAAGACTAGCTAAAAGTTTTAAAAAAACTAATAAATAGTTTTTTTTATATAACATCTAATACAGGGAAACACTGGCAGCAAGAATCACCACAGAATCATGAAGGATTATTCATTATTCCAGAACCTTTTAATATATAAACAGAATAGTTCTTCCATCTGACAGCACAAATGTTGAAGATCAGAAGGTAATGCACAAATGTCAAAGATTAGCAGGTAATGCACAAAAGGCAAAAGTATTTATGACTTGTCCAGGTCCACATATTACAAATACCTTCCACCATTTCTTGATGTCGACTTTGTTCAATGCAAGCTTGCCTTGTAAAATACACGCAACATCATTTTGTGGACTTTCATAACAACTTGTGATTCAACAACTCAAGATTCCACATATGTAAGCGTGGACATGCTTTTCAAACAGGACATACAATCAGATACATGCATTAGCAAGCACATACACATACTCCCACACTCTCGTTTGACCCACATATACGCATGCACATACTCACACATCACAGACACAGCAGTGTGAGCAAGCGTGTCTCAGTTAATGTTTCACATTCTATGCTCAGTCATTGTAAGGTTATTCAAGGTTAAATTTAAATACAGAAAATCTGGAACATATCAACGCAAATTGTGAGTCCCAGCAGATAATGACAACGAGGTGAAGTTCTAGGCTGCCTAGCTGCTGCCCATGCTAGGTACTAGGCAGATGAGACAGGGTTTGGGATTGAAAAAGGAATCCAAAATATTCTGTGTGCAACTCTGGAAAATCACTGAAGTAAAGGTGTCAAAAAGTTTTCACATGTTAGATTGTCGTCTGTAGACTTTTTGATGCCGCTGGTTGAATCTGAAATAAATATTTGAAAAAAGAAGGACAAATGTAAAAGTTTATCATTATGACAATGGTTAGTTAATAATATTTTACAAGTCAAAATAAAAAAAATGAGGTAAATTGTAATTTATCAGTTAATGTCTGCAGAATTTAACGGTCATGACCTGAACATGCATATCTTCCAACATGCATACATAGATAATGACAGCTACTTTGATAGAGATGTTTTGTTTTTTTATGGCTGTAGGAATATGCTTTCTTTGATGTTAAATTTTGACTGTAAGAATATGCTGCACACAGGTGGAGTGAGGTACTATACTCACTTGCGCTGATCACGCTCACGGTTCTTGGCCAAAAGTCGCTCATGTGTCGCCTCCAACTGGCGCTTGATGATAATGGCATGTTCTCGGTCACCTGTCTGCTCCATCTGTTCTATCTGCTGGGTGAGTGTCTCAGACTGGTCACGCAATTCTTGAATGGATGCATATATGTCACTATCCTCGCTCTCCTGCATTTTGATAGTAGATCAAATAATAATAATAAGGCACATTTTTCTTTCCATTGTTCCACTGTAGACTCAATGTGCTTAACAAAATAAAAATAAATAACATCTAAATACAGATTCAAAATGATCATAGCACTCCGAACGCAGATCAAACATACAACAATTATGCAGAGTTTCATAACAACTTGTGCAAAACTCAACATTCCACATACATAAACATGGGTATGCTTTTCAACTAGGACAAACAAGCGGGTATTACAAGGAAAAAAAAGAACATAAGCATGCCACAACAACAGTGCATCAAAGGAATAACAGTGAGTTTGGGAAGTTAGGCAAGGAGCATACAGTTGTGTGTTATACTATTCAAAAGACAAGAATCTCAGCAGATGCAAAATCTTGAAAAAAAACAAAACAGGTCCTATCCCAATTTGCAAACCACTTTTTATAATAGGCTGAAGGAAACAGAAATGCAAATTATCTATAACAATGAGATGAAGCCAGTATTGAGCAACAGACAATATGAAATCATATACGCCATTGTTTTATGTATAGCTGTATCTTACTGCAGCCCTGCTGTCACTTGTCAAATCCCTACCTCCCCACTTCCCCTTCACCTGTCAACCCCATGGGCTCTCAAGTCAACAGAGGGAGTTTTTATCAATTTCTGTCCTTCCTCTTCATTCAGGCCAAGTTCAGTTCCTTGTGCTTGTTCACTGCCCATCTCCTCCTTAAGTCTTTTAGAATTTTATTTCCCCTAACCCCTTCCACTTCCCCAGTTGAGCCCATTCTTTTATACAGGACATTGTAAATTTCGCCTGTAACAAGCGATATTTATCTCCCTTAGATGATGACAGGGAGAAGTCAGAGAAGTGAATGTGTTAAATTTGCAACAAAGTGAAAATGGTAGTACTGATATGACTGTAGAGACCCTTAGCAGATGAAACGGTTAGCTGGTACAGGCATAAAAGCAACCCTGAACAGAAGCAACCAGCAAAATGAAAGCACAAATAGTTGACAAACAGTTGGCCTCAAACCCACTCGCAATGACAGAAGGAAGACAAATGATGAGAAAAAAGCCAGAGTGTAGTTACTCGAGGTGGTTCTTTGACGTTTAAGACAGTTACGATGGTATCCACCATGTACATGATTACTACCTGTGCAAGCCACATAAACATCAACATTTCGTAATTTAAGTTGTAAATATTGCTGGATTATGCTTGCACTTATGTATCCTTCACATTTTCTAAACCACATGCATTATGTACACACATACACACTCAATGGCACATAGACACATACACCTTCTAAAATTTGTGCAGTATACACAACCCTCCAAGCCTAATGTACACTTACACATCTTCTCAAGCCCAATTTTTCCTACAAAGCAGAATCCTTTACCTTAGGGTTCCTCATATCAATGTGCACAAGCAAAGAAGCCAACTCCAGGGGTTCACTATATCCATTTTTCAAGAGCACACTGCGATATCCTGGAAATGACATAAACTTTTTCATATTTTGAATCTTTCTGCTTATTTTTAAAAGGAAGATGACAGTTGTAGCAACAATCTTGAACAACTGTAATCAAGTCAGTTTGTCAAAATATAGTTAATGACAAAGAGTCTGTGACTTTAACTACATTAAACTTTCAGTGTACATGCAAGGGATCACTCACCACTTCTGATGCAAGGAACAGGGAAGCAGGCTTGGCCAAGAAAATTGGGTTCCCCAAAGATGTCTTCATCCATGACTGCAAATCGAATGAGGGCTGTGTCTGGGCACAGCACATCGAAGACACAGCTCTCATTCCAAACTGGATTCAGTCCATTGTCCACTGAAGCCAAAGCCACCAGATTATTTTTTTTTAAATGTAATCCTAAGATTAATAAGGTACTATTTATGTCAGTATGCCAAAATTACCAATGGTACGTCACTGCTAAAAGCATCTCTAAAAAAATAGACTGACATAAAGCAGATAGTAAATGATGAGAGCACAAAATCATCAGGTGAAGAGAAAAGGACAGTCTGTCACTCTGCACTTTGTCATCTGAGATAGGTGGTTCTACTTTTCACTGTCATCTTAAATATCATTTCTCTTAGATATCTACCCTTGCTTACTCTCCAGCCAAGGAAAAAGAAAAGGCAAACAATGGGGCACAGATGGAGGAAGTGAGACTAGCCTACCTTTGGTTCCTGTCTTGAACTTCTGATTGTCACACTTGATGCCAGCTATCTCCATCTCAACAAAAGGACTGGCGATACCACGTCCTGTCTTGACTAAATGACGTGCACCAAGTATCTACAAGAGAAAGCAGGATGACATGAAATCTATAGAACAAAAATTAGAGACAAAGTATAAGCTCTATCTCTTGTGGTGAAGTAAAGTTTATTTTTTAATCTTTTTGTTGGGCATAAATATCCAAATTTTTCTTACTTCAGTACCCTGACTGGGACTACGGGGAAAGTAAGGAGTATAAATGATTAGTGTGACTGATCAGGACTACAGAAAATGTAAGGTGTAGCAATGATCAGAGTGAAAACTCTATTCGCAGTGAGATATCAGGTGTACTGTAATCAATATGATGTATTAAGGTAAATCGAGAAATTAAATGTACCATAATTATAATCATATGATCAGCCTTCGTCACTCTGATTTTCTTACTACCTTTAAGTCTAAACTTTAAATGCATCTTTTCAGAACAGCAAGTTTACTGTGACCACGACATGACCATGTACATGCCTAATGTGTGTCTGTGTTTACTTTATGTATAAGCAGGTATTTCTGTTGTTGAAGTGATCGTGTCTGTTATATGTGAATATGGGTGAATGGTTGTTGGCGATTCAATTTACTTCTGTATATCGTTCCTGTAAAACGCTTTGAGCAAATTTTTGGAAAAGCGCCATATAAATGTTCATTATTATTATTATGGTGTACTGAGATACAGTTATGAGATGTTTCAACCACTGATGAGCTCATGCTGTACTGTATTAAGGTACTTATGGTAACTGAGTAACTGTATCAGGTGCTTAAAGTAACAAACTTTTCAGGAGATGAGTTATAAGACACTCAGTAATTGTGAGATGTATTGAGGTAAGTTATGTCATGATTTGACATGTTACTAGTGAGGTCCTCACAGTAATGCTCAATGTGAGGGGCTCCACACCCAGCTGACCAAGAAACTTTTTTTCGTATGGGCTGTAGGATTCATGGTGGAGAATGTCAGGCTGAAGAATGTAACCACACCTGTCACAAACAACACAAGCACTCGGAACAATGAGTATGCAAATCAATTTTCCATTAAATATTACAAAAATACATGTAACGCAAATGTCGCATATCACATGAAAACATTAGTTTTAATGAAAACCCTTTTGTAAAAGCCCCCATGGAAGCAGCCAGGTATGCCAAATTAAAAAACTGTTTGTAGGTTATGATGCAATTTTATGCTAACTGTTCTAGATAAATGAATTATACAACTGAGGGCTTGACCAGAAAGTGTTAATAAAGTCTTCTCAAGTCTCTTCCTTACCTGCCATTAGCCAAGAAGCGGCCCTGATTCAGCTGCATGGGACGGTCAGGTGTCTGGTAGTTCAGTGCCAGCATCTGTGACCCACATAACCAGAAGGGAACAGGGTCATAGTTGGAGGACTCAACTCTCTGACCTTTGGGGTACACTCTGCTTAGCTGACGGCGATGGTATGTGTCACCGTTAAGAAAAACATTCGGCCAGAAGATAAAGTGGTAGTAGATAAACTTGCTCCAACAGTAACAATAGCAGAAATACCACTTTCCAGACCTCATCATTATGATAATAAGTCAATTAACCATGCAATTGAATCAAGAAATCCCACTTATCAGAAACTTTAGAGAATTCTTTGTTGTGCAATAAAAACACACACACACTTCTACCAAAGAGGATACCAAGAGCGACCACTGTTACATGAGACCTTGAAGCCAGGCCACGCTCCTTTCAAACGAGTACATGTCGCTAGATTCAGGCATGCTGCGCCTTTGTTCTGACAATCGTGTACTGACAACAGACACACAATCAAATGAGCACGCTTTCATACTTTTCAAACACTGATACCAACTTTGCTGATATTCGCTGACGGTGGGCATGGCAGCCGATACGTTTGGGTTAGTGCGGCTTCACTTTCCCGCCTCCCTAAGTGGTTGCTCTTGGTATCCTCTTTGCTTTTACTTCCATGCTAATAAACATACACATGTAAACACTTTTCCTGTAATTAGGACTGAGGAAGGCTTGCTGTTTTTGTTCATGTACTGTACACTGTACAAATAAAGGATATTGTAGGAAGAACTTGGCTTTGTGCTTGTTGACATATTTCTCTGCTTTGGTTTCAGGGAAAGATGACATTTCATAAAAAGGCCCTGGAATCTCTGTTCAAACAAGCAAAACACACAAAAAATCATTGGATATCTCTATTCACTCTATTGTTATTATTAGTATTTATAATTAGTTATTGCGTATATAGTAATTCATGCTGTATTTATTTATTCAGCATCTCATCCACAATATCTTTTACTATTTCCTTTATTACAAAGCACAAACAAATGCTGACTTCTTAGGAAAGATTTTGCCAATCATGTATTGTTTTAAAATCCATCAGTACACATCTTTCTTTCTTCAACCTTATTCACTACTAACCATGATGTATACCTGCATTTATCTGTATTACACTTTGCACAGGAAATGATATAAATTTATTTGCTTGTTCTCATACAGCTTCATACTTGGCATGCCAATCACCAGTAGACTATCAAATTTTTTTTGTTAAAAATGTTGATTAACATTATCATATCAATCAACCAATTATAACATGCAAGCTTAACAAATTTGTAGAAATAAAATGTTAATTTAGTTCCTCGTTAAAATTTAAAAGAAACTTGTTTCAGGGTAATCTGACAACCACAATACTGTGAAAACAAGTAGTTGCAAAGTAGGCCCATTTTAATTTCCCTATCAGCAGCAAAAGCATTTATTCACATGAGGGCTGAAAGGCACAGCTTTGAACAGCCTATAAAATCTGAAAATTCTACTTACCTTCAGGACAGAATGGTACAGCCCTGCAATATACTATTAAATCTGAGAATTCTCGAGCAATTCGCATTGTCCGCTCCAGCATCTTCTGCTCCGATGTCTGAAAACGCAGCAACTATTGTTATACCATGAAATTTCTTATTCCAAAAACTGAAATATCTTTAGCATCTCTAAATATTTCATTGGAACATCAAGAACAACAAAAATCATCTTAAAGTGACTTTAACAAAATACTTTTATCTTCAAGGGGGAATTATGGTTTTAATGTGGATGTGAAAAAAACAACATTGTTTGTTGCATAATTTTCGATTTCTAAAATTCAGATTGTTCAATTTTCATCCAAAAATAACTGTAGAGTTGCCAATGTGACAAAGGCATACACATACACACACACAAATTACACAGAAACAAAAACACACATATATGCAAATATACTGAGCTCAAACATGAAGATGATAGTGGTTTAAAAAAAAACAGTAATCAAAAGTAAAACTGTTTCAGTTTGTGCAAAGTGAGGAGACTACTTACTCTCTGTTTGGCAGCACAAGAAGCATCACTGATTTTGTCCACCCACTCACGCATGTCCTCCTCCAAATCAACCAGCATGTCAAAGGGCAATGCCTGCTGTGGCATTACAATACGGAGACCATACCGATCTCCATGCATTGGCAGTGGTTCTAAAGTAAAACATTCAGCATCAAAATATCAATTTTTTTCCTGAAATTATCTAAACACCAATTTCCATGTTACTTTCTTCTTTACCATTGTGCTCTATTTAGAGCATACATTGTGACTGACAAGTGACTTTAAAATTTACTAGGTGCATCTTTATATTACTTAAAACATCCACTGCTTTATTGTTTTGTTTTCATGACAAACATAGCAAGTGACTCCTTAAAATTCTGTGCTTATTTTATGGTCAACATTGAACAGCCACAAATATACAAGGAATAGTAATTTTCCTTCTCTTTAACTTTTCCAAATACAAAATGATGTTAAAACATAACCACTTGTGTCAGTGTTACCTACCGACAATACAACCCAGCACATCGATGCTACCCTGCTGCAGGGAACCCAAAGGCATGGATACTCCAGAGTCATTATGTGCCTCGATCTCTTCCACAAAATTGGACGGAAACCAGAGCTGTTTTTTTGTGCCATAGTCACCACGCCACCTGAGGGTAGGATAAACAAGATAATTCTAATGATGCACACTGTTTGATGATCAGGACTTATAAAATATGACAAACATAAGTCTTCCAAAATCAGACCTTTATTTCTGCAAGTTCATTGTGGTAACTGGCTATTCAGATGGCATTTCTAATGATGTGCTTCCTCTTGGCCCAGTTACATGCACATAATGGAGATAACATAATGGTTATGATAGGCACATGCATTCTAATAGAAGATTCCAAGATAAAAAGGTAGTAGACTATAGCACATTGTGTGGTAACAAGCAATAGCAGGGGAGGATATAATATGAAATTTACCATCCGCCATCTTGCTTAGTGACATTGGTAATTATTGCTCCTTTACAGAAAGAGAGCTCATCATCACGGTTAGCATTGTAATCATGAAGTGCTTTTACCCGCACCTGTAGACATCAAATAGGCAAACTGATTAAATGACTGGGTTAAATTCATCATAAGATGTGATGTGTAATTTGCAAATTCTAACTGCACACCTGGTCTGTATATGTGTGTGATTGTGGTTGTGCGATCACATACACTACTAAAATATTAGTATTTTGATTTTAGATTTAATTTATTTACACACAATATTGATATATTGTACACAATGCATTTCCAGTCTTAGAACCAAAATGTCATAGTTTTCCTTAGCCTTCATTATGAGAGTTGTGACGATATAAAAAGGGACTGACTTTTGTTGTAAAGTCATTAGGATTAATGTAGAGGTCTGGTGTGCCATAGATGCCTGTATCATCTGGTGCCTGAAACAAAACATGTTATTTGTGACTGGAAACATAGCTTAAATTTTCACAAATAGAGTTAAAGATCGAAATAAAGTTCTTATCATATTAATCCATTGAAGCCTTTACACCTCAGACAGTTTTATATAACCTGCTCAAAACTACCAACACTAAGTTTCTCTCTTTTTCTTGGTCTCAAAGCAAATATATGTGTGTACGCACATGCATGTATGTGCATGCGCTTGTGTGTGTGTTGTGTGCTCTATTTCAACATTAATGATTATATAAGTGTGTGTATCCACAAAGGCAAGGACACATGTAGCTGAGGACAAGTTAACATGATAATTACCATATCAAGGCGGTCAACAACTTGCATGTTAACAGGGTACTTCAGCCTCATCTTCTTGTAAAGTGGATTCTTCTCATAGTACGAAACAAGTTCCACCAGGCTCTCAAATCGAGCATTACCAATGACAAACAGTCGACCATCCAGCTTGATGCGACAATGTTTAATCTTGCTCTCTGCCCTGATGACAGTGAAGAAAACAACCAAACTGGATATAAACACTGAGTTGCTGAATAAGATATTTACTGATGAAATTTTTTACACAAAATATAATTTAAAACTTTCAGTAAAATAAATCTTATTAACAAAAATTTGTTTATATAGACCAATCACTTTGTCAGCTGGTGCATGAGAGCAAAAAGTTCATGCTCTTTTGAGGTGGGGAGAGGAGAGTCAAATAGTATGATGGATGATATGCACACAAACCTGAATGAGATTGCATAACTGTACTGATCTTGTCCGCTGTGACGTACTAAAAAGGCTCCATCATAAGGAATCCTTTTCAACATGTCTTCAGCAGCAGCCCGGCTCATCCCTTCATGATACCATCTGCATCA
>SRHC01000548.1:0-97351 GCA_004794325.1 Pomacea maculata | reverse complement strand
AAAAAAAAAAATCAATGCAAAGGTTTAAACCATTTCTGAAAATGGGAGAGGATGGAAATCAAAAATCAGCCTACATCTTCAAGGGCCTCTTCATCTTCACCTTCTTCATCTTGATCAGGATTTTGTGTCTCCTCTGTGTAGTACAGTTTGGTGCCATTGAGAACAAAGATGTGGGGTCGCCATATCTACAGCATAAACAACAGACATAGCAGAAAGACATCAGGTGGCTAAATTAAAATCCACATTCATTCAAAAATATGATTATAATAATTTGATTTGTAGAGCATATTTCCCCCATGTGGATGCAAACTCAATGCAATGCACATAAAAAAATAATAACAAACCAACAGTAAACCATCCAAGAAACATAAGCATCAACAGACAACAGCAAGAAGAAAAAAACTAAGTGCATGGATGAAGAGTTCAGCAGTGGGTGGAACAGAATTCTTGATCATGCAAGATATTTCTTAGATGGGTTTTGAGGCTGGATTTGAAGGCTTTGAATGTAGACACAGTAGTTCACTGAGGCTCTGGCAGCATGGGCCGCTGACTCCGCTGACCAGATGCAATAATTTACACTTCTACACTCTTAATTGTCTGGTAAAGTTAAACAAAAAGCTTACATGGTCTACTGGATCTTCCAAGTACATGATCCCATTCTTCACGGAAGTGCTGATATCAATCTCCATATTACCTAACCAAAGAAATGGACAAAAATTCAATTTGAATAGCAGCATCAATTTCAACTCCACAATTTTATTATATGTTCCTGTTCTGATTGTGCACATCTGAAACCAGATTTTTGTGGATAAAAACATATTTAATAGAAATGCTCTGAAGTTCTTTACTTCAATTAAGGTAAAACATTTATAAGTCAAAGAGAAAAATTTTCTGAACAGTAGCTATGGACACCATATTATAAGGGAGACGAAGTTTGCAGAACTGTGCAGAATTCTACTCACTGCTGTCTTCTGAAGCCACGGTGTATCGCCACTCATTCCCGTCTACCCAGTCTGGCAGTTTTTTGTGCTGTAGGCATTTGTACAGCCAAATATGCAAATGTACACATAAATCACAGAAAAATTTCTCACTAAAATTCATAAACACACATGCCAATGGAATGAAAATAATCATGTTTAAGAATTCAGGAAAAGAACTGATATTTTTTTAAAGACAAAACAAATGGTCTGCCTCTGCTGAGTAACTTTGCAATTGCATAACATCCATCTTCCAAGGTGCTGTGCAAGCTACTTCACTAGTGTTATGGATATAGTCAAGACAAAATAAAAAGGTGGCTTGCAAGGTAAGAATAATGTGTGTCACAACTCACATATCACAAAATTTATATACCTTTAGTCCATGTGCACCTTAGTCTAAGTGCTAACCACAACATACCTTAAGAATAATCTTGTATTTTAGCTGCTGTGGAGATGGCAGAAATGTAGCATCTTTCTGAATAGGGTCTACCAGCAGACTTGCTGTAAGGCAAGATAAACACTTTTCAACTACCCAGTTTTAAAAATCTAGACATATTATAAAAGTGAAATGCTTCGATTTCTTTTTTCCCATGAATGTTCAAAATATCTAGATTTTTACAGTTCCATAGGCAATGAATAATATAAGCACAGGTAAAACAACTAGAAAACAAAAAAAAAGAAACCCTCAGCATTTTTTTCAGAATCATATTATCGTGATTTTGATTAAAGTGACAAGAATGAAGAAAAGGTAACGTGCTGGTCACTGACGATGATTATTACAAGTACAATAATGCAATAACATTTGTAAAGATGATGGTGATGATGAAAGCAAATGTTATTACAGGGTTCCCAGGGATCAGGGATGGTGCCAAAAAAGGACCTTAAAAGGACCTTTCATGCATTCGTAAGGACCTAAGTGACAGTCATCAATGCTTAAGTTTTTCTCTTGTGTGGTCGGAAAGATGTATTATTTATGAATCTGTGGTCTTCTCTATGTTCTCAAATACATGTATTTCTAGTAATAAATAATCAAAGAGTTAATTTTGATGCCTGTCTGCCATATTTAGATTAGATAACTTAAAAAGTGTCCTTAGCGCGCTGATAACATACACCGTTAATGTTCCAAGTTTTCTAGAAATCTAAGTAATAATAATTGCAAAACCTGAAAGCCATTCTTTGGTGTAATACAAAAGTCAGTTCACGTGTCTCTCTCTCGCACACACACTCTAACGGGAAGAATAGAGCTATGCACAGTAGTACTAGAAGATCAAAGTTCAAGAAAGAGTAAGTTTCTAAAGACCTTTTGAAAAAAGAGTGTTTTTTGCGAATACGGAAGGGAACTAGTGTTGTACAGATGTGTAGACCAAACATGCGGCGAAAAATCGTCGGTATTTTGCACCAAAGTCGACTCCGGAAATAAATTTGTGGTAATATTTTATCGATGAAAGGACTTAAAAGGGTCACAGAGAAAATGTAAGGACCTGTGTGAGAATTTAAAAGGACCGCATGGCAAATAAAAGGACTTAAAAGGCCTTTCGGCGAAAATTCAATATAAAAGGACTTAAAAGGACCTTGCAAGGACCTGGGAACCCTGTATTATTACTTAGAATAACAATTTTGTCATTTCTATTTTGCACATGCTTTTCTCAATTATATTACTAATTATGCTTTTAATAGAAGTCCATCTCCACAATTATTCTGACTAAAAGGACAGAAGCAAGTATTAAAAGTAAATATAATGATGATTAGAAAACAACTTGTTTGAACAAGGAAAAAACATAAAGGAGTCAAAAACATGTTTTTATCTTCCCCACTGAAAAACACAAAACAACATAATCACAGACATTGAACCAGGTGCCTGACAAGGTCTGCAAAATAAATAACAAAGGAATGGATAAATCCTGAAAAAGTAAGAAAAGTTCCATTCACAGACTAAACTAACAAGAACACAAACAAATTTCCAACATTTGTCAAGTTGCATATATCAACCCATACAAGACAAGAAAAGACAACCACAGGGTTATGAATACACATCCAGCATTTTACAAGCTGATGAAAAATCATAGCACAATGGATATCTTCACCTCCAAATACATCCCGGAAAGCCATAGCCATGTTGCGCTGCTGGCCAAGGCTGCAGTGGTTCTCTATGGACAGAATCAATGGGTATCTGCAAACAAAGATTACACAATGCACTAAATGGGTGGGTTTTTTTTTTTTAAAGTGGACATGAATTCACTGAATGCATTACTATGGTATTTGTGAATGAATATAAAAACACTGTCACAGACTCTCCTAGCATTTGATATACCTCAGCAAGTAAAGATAAACAATGAGAATTTTCTGGTAACTGATTCCAAAGAAACATCTGAATACAAAGAAGAAAGGAATATATGTGTGTGTGCCACATGCACATAAGTACACATTAACTGGTAAATTTCATGTTCCTGAGTATTCTTGTGGCTGCTGCATGATCCTGTAAATTTGTTCTGTGAGAAAGCTAGTAGAAAACAAGCTCTTACTCTGAAGCAACCCAGGCATGTTCCTTTATTGTTTCCAATACATCCATGAACTTGATTTTGGAGGTGAGAGTGTGTCCATGATAGATATAAGGGTATCCATCTGGTCCATCCCAGCAGTCCACTGAAACAACCAAATATTGATGCCACTATCTGAACATCTTATTTCACATTTCTATATTTCATACCTACTGCTAGTGAAACAAGGTTAATTTAAACTCTTTAGAACATCTGCTCTGTGGTGTTAAGATTTGTAGGCGTTTTTGACATGTACTTTGTTAAGTGTTGGACAAAGTTTTACTCTAACAAAACTTAGTATTCTGTTTGCTTTGTTTTTTTTAATCTGTAACAGAATGTAATTCCACAAACCTTTAGCTTCACATTTCCAAACAGAATAGCCTATGCAAACGGCAAAGATGACAATAAAGACAGGCAAATTGATACAGAAATTAATGAACATCAAGAGAAGAGAAATAATTTCGCACTCTTTACCACCTGTAAATTTCAACTGTACTTAATTAATATCTTGGTCTATAAAGAAGATTTCATTTAGTGGAGCAATGACAAAGTCTTCTGTTAACTGCAATGAGGAATTTCCCAGGAATTTCATCTTTATTTTGTATTTTTGTGTTTGTTAAGAACAATGAGCCAGGCTTTGACCAGAGAACCGTGCTAAACAACCTCACTGATTATTATTAAAAGTCCATCGGATACAACTAATTTCTTTTTGATTCACAAAAAAAGTGCTAAGGTGTGAAGAGGGACTGAAGGAAATGTTGATTTTTGCATATTTAGATCTATAATCAAAGTTTTTAATTTTTTTTTTTTGCATCTCCATCCTTACTATGATTTTTTCTTTCAAAATGAGCAAATTCTGTGTTTGAAAAGAAATATTTATTAATGACCCATTAAGAGGACAGTCCAGATCATTTTTAGCTAATATCTATATCTTGACTAATATTTGACAGAAATGCTTAAAATCTGGCATTCAAGTACACTTCATGGTAGCAATTCTTCAGCCAAGTTTAAAAGTTGTAGATCTTTCTGAGCAAAATTATTGTGATTCTGTTAAAATAACTGTAACAACTTTTGAAAATCAAGAAAAAGCTACTCACACTCCAGACAACGACATCCCATACGTAAGCATCGAGCATAGGCCTCTGTTGAGGACTCGCTGGATAACTGATCACCAGTCAAGTACCTAAGGCAAAGAATCATGTTAAACAGAAACTACTTGGAGATTTAGGACCACAAATCTCAGGAATTTATTTGATACCACCTGTTTTTTTTCCACCGAACAAAATCAAGATTTTCTATTCCATTTTTTTTAACATAACCCTCATGAAAAATAAGTGTTAACATCTTCTGATACCTCTTTCTATTATGTGTTTTTCCTGTGATCACATGAGATTGATGGACTGTAAAAATGTCAATGAGTGCTCTGAATGGGAGCATATGTTTCAATTTAACATTTTCCTTGTCTGTGGAGCTGGATGAGATAATTGGCAAAATAAAAACTTGTTTGTGTTTCATGTCTGTGATTGATACAAAACTCTTATTTTCTCCTCTTTATTCCCATCTGCTTTGTTCCTTTAAATAATGATAATCTGATTACTACATCTACTTTTCTCACCATCAAGGCAGGCTCAAACACTTTACAAAACCTTCAAGATAATAATAATTTTAATGAACATGCATCTGGTTACTATTAAAATAAAGCTGTTAAACTGCTATAGAATTATAAATCCATAATCAATCTTGTATAACTCACGTATTATGCGAAGAAGCTATCCAGTAACTAGACAAAGGTTTGTCCATGTCCTGGTTGACTCTGTCATGGGAACTATCCCAAATAGTGTTTTGAGGACTGTACAGGTAATCCAAGAACTGTGAAAAGAAATTATCAGCTCATCAATTTCACAACAAACTCCATAAAACAACTTCCCTAACCTGTGATAAAAAAAAAAGCTATTTTATTGTCCTGCTATGTATTTGCCTACTGCTATAGGTGGAGGTTATGAGCGGATGGATATCATCTTTGCTTTTCCACTGAATAGTCTGTTTTAGTTTCCGAAGAATTCATTTATTTGCTTGGCTTTTGAAATGTTGCACAGACAAGCCACGACTCAGAACTTTGTCAAGGATAGTGAACACCTGGAAAATGCCAGAATGCTGGCATTGTTCTGTGTCTTCTGCCCTTTCTCCTAGAGTTTCAAAAATACACTAAAATTGTCAATACGTCTAAAGCTTTCTCTCAGATACATGCATGTTCATCTACACAAGCAAGTACACATAAGCACACACACACATAGGAATGTCTTTTGCCTTCTACTGCCCTTCCAAGCAGAAACCTGGTTTGCCACAAAGTGCTATCTTTTTTTTTTACCTCTTTTTCTGTAAAGTACAGATTACTGTTGACTCGCATGGGATCATCAAGGAAAAGTGACATCTCATGCTTGACATAGGATAATTCTGCTCCATTGTTGTCCTGAAAATCAATACACCATAAACATGCATAAAAGATACAAAGATTGCACTGGTGTATATGCAAGGAGATACAAATGCGAGTAACTCAGTTTCTTATGGACAAGTCTTGTGGTAACTTGGTTTTTAAATTACGACAGATTAAAGAATGGACGACTCTATGGTTTTTTGCGACAGTAGATAACCCTAATATAATTTGCCTGTGTGGTAGTCTCATTCACCCCACTATCACCTCCATAACAGGGTAATAAACTTTGTGTTTATTTATACTATATACAGTAGACAGTTAACCAGGAGCATCAAGGTTTTGTGCAATACCTCAGGCTTCACTATCTAACTCTTACTACCCCTTTCAAAGAGTTTTAAAGCGCAACTACAGCTTTGAAAGGATTATTATATAAAATATATATATACTATTTTTACATATATATTTCTTCTTTATCTCTGAATTTAAGGGAAAAAATTGTTTAAATGTAAATTGTCACCTTCTGCTCTTCAACAACAAAGTACTGGAAGCGTTCAGGTGTCATCCGTCTGCAAATGGTAAAATGTGATTATTTGTTAAAAGAACACAAGTAAAATATAGCCCAGAAATCCATACAAAATTAAATATTTTCAAAGTGTTTTCATTTGAATGATACAAATATTTTCCATAATGGAAAGAGAGTTCAGTCATTTTGTCACAAGCATGGTGTAAATGTTATGTGGCCATGTAAAAATAGCTGTTACTATGAATAATCAAAAGTTCTAATGAATAAGAAAAAAGTTGTATATTAAAAAAACTGTATTTGCTTATATATATATACATCACTTTCTTAGTTAATAAAACTTTAAAATCATTAAGATACTAAGCCATTTATATTGGCAGGCTTGTATTACACATTAAAAAGGATGATAGAGGTGAACCCCATTCACATGGAAACCTTAATTTAAGGTCAAAGATGATATAATTCAAACTTACCTCTCTTCAGGGCTTGGATCAAAATATTTGTCGAAGTACTCTGTAATTAACTAGAACAGAAAAAGTGACCTATGGAAACCTTTAGGTTGATGGATTTTTAAAATTTGGTTGTCTCACCTAAAGTATTGTGCAAAACAAAGTCTATGAAGATTACAAAATGAGTGCAAGTATAAATGACTCATAAATGAAAAAACCTATCTAACATTATATTTAAGTCTTCCTATCTTGCAATACCTATAAAATGTTCATTCCTATCACCATCAGCGTCTTTTCTATTTATTTCTTATTAGTACATTTGGCTTTAATAAACTATAATATCTCACAGGTAGGAGAGACTGGCATATCTCATTTCAAGAGTTTCTCTCTCCACAATGACCATAGTCATGAAAAGTCCTCAACAACTAAATACTTCACCAGGTCTTAATCTATCAGAAATAACATTCAAGGCCAAAGTTTATTTAATTACTTAACTATATAAAAATGTTGCATGTAATATAGAACTCACCTGTTGAGTATGGACCAGCATATGGTAAAGTGTAGTGAACTGTGTGAAGCAAATTTCTCCCACCCCTTCTATGTCAATCTCCTGTAACCACAAATCAATCATGTGCACATCAACATGAGTCAGAAATCATTGGGTTAGACAGGTACCACAAGCATGCTTGCAGTTGCCAGTGAGTCTGGCACACACACCCAACCACCCTTCCACATCCCCCCCCCCCCACAAGAGTGAATCACACACAAACACATTCCCCCGACCCACCACAGATACAAACATATACATTCATGTACAAGAGCACACATATGCAGCCCCACAAACATCCCATCCCACACACATCCATGCAGACAAACCCACCCCCGCACACATATCCACACACACAGACATATATGTACCCCCCCTTCAACACACACGCACAGAAATTTATGTAAGAAACAAGTGAAATAAATGAAAGGAAGAAATGAGAAAAATAATACCTGAAATTTTTCCCTCAATCTGTTGGTAGACATTTTGAAGTTGATGCGTGGCAACCATGCTTTGAGGTTCTTCAATGTTACACTATAGGTAAGAGATTTATAAAACCTCTGCTAGTTGAGTGACAAAGCTTAATATTTTCATGTCATAAATTTTAACACTCTTTTATTCAGTGATACCACATCTCAATTATATTAAGCATTTTCTATATCTAAACAAAATGTGTTAAAATTATTTTGTGAGTTCTGCTTTCTTTTTCTTAGTTCTATAAAGAAATGAACTTTGGTGCATCATAACCTTGTTTAATTTACTTACAAAAATACATGCAAAAGAAAACTTATTTTAATCTCATTAAACCTGATAAATGATAGCATGCTAAAAATGGATAACACACGGAAGAACACAGCTGCTGTTACTCCGCTAAAACTGCAGGAAAACTGGGACATCAGATCTATTGATCTCTCTAATATCTGTTAAACCATGGTAAATTTACAATAGCCTGTGCACTTATTCAAGTACAATTCTTCTGGTCCTTCAAATCTCATGTCATGCACAACAAAGGAGTTTAGAATAAAATAGAATTAAATAAAAAGAAAAGAAACTCTCATCTGAAAGTAGATGAGATAACATATGGTTAATGTCTGAAAATTACTCGGAACAAACGCAATCAAAAAAATGTTGTGGAAAAAAACCTTAACATCCTATGTCTAACAACCACACCAATGAAAACAGCTAGGAAACTGAGGGGGTGGGGGGAGAGCTAGTGAACAAACATATACATTTGTTACCTCAGCATCCAGGTATTATCTGGATCTAATGACAAATATGTGTGGTATGTTGGTCAAAAGTTATGCCATCCAAGACAAGGTAGCCCAAATTATGTGCAGAAGATGTGACTGGAATGTTACAGATTCCCAGTCTAATGGATATTGGTATAGAAGATGATGGAAAAACATGGAAAAAAAATAATAGAGCTTCCATCACACTAAGTAGTTAATTTCAGTTACTGGTTACCTAACGCTTCAGCATGCCCCTCTGTCAATTGTCAATGTCGATTTTGTTAGAAAGAGTCGCAAAATGAGACACACAGCTGTTGTCAGCAAATGACTGGTTAGCTTGTTTGAATGTCAATAAGTGAGCTGAACAATGAATGTTAGTAAATGAATTCAGTGAAGATTGCCGAGTTCACTGAATTATGACAAGGTCTGTCAACAGCCATACACGGCACTAAAACAAGCTGTCATGACTGTTGTCACCTATCCCCAACTGCACTGGCAGCTCTGCTCTGCTGATATCATTCTGCTTAATGGCATGGCTGCCTGCCACAAATCCTTCCAAACCTAGTCATCCAAGATCAATATCATCTCTCAAATTGCAGTCACCATGGTCAACATTTCCATTATGAGTAATTATTCAAATTGCAAAACCTTTACCAGATTCCACAATTCTGTAAATGCTAATACCTTAACTGATACAGATTTCCATATTTACTTTATTTTGCCGTCCCAAAGCAAATCACTATCTTCATGGGGAAATGTTTAAACATTCAAAGCAAACATGAAAGTGGGTTGGAATCCCTTTTGTTTTTTTCATTTTTGTTTAAATTTTATTTCAAAGCAATTCTTCTCTATTGATTTATCAAATAAATAGAGGTGCACAAACAGTGTAGCTGGACTCCCTGCTCTAGCAATGGTCAAATCATTTTGAACTTATATTAGCAGAACGATATATTTTGCCCTTATCAAAACAGAATTTTGATTTATATTAACAAGAAGAAATGAAACAGGAAATATCAAAGAAAAAGAAACACATATATACATATATTAAAACAAACTTATAGTGAAGTTGTATAACTAGGGATGATGTTTTCTGCGATGGATTGTTTATATTAGTTGCTTTGGATCACTGCGTGTTAAATGAACTTAGCATGAAATTCAATACTGGAAAATACATTAAACTACCATAAGTCACAGGATATCTCTAAAAATAAACTGAAAAAGGAAATGATCTGTTACCCTCTGCCCCTGACCCAGTCACACTTACTACACATTATCACATGCAGTAAAATACTACAATTTTCTATATCTCATGGTTAGCATGTTAACCACAGCCATTCCTTTCTAAAAGCAGGAGAAAAAGAAAACTCCAAATGGAAACAGCATATAAAATGCATACAACATTAGAGTATTTTGCAAGAAAAGATTAATAGTCCCATGCCATTCCACTACAGTTGTCATGGCATCCTTCCTATATCAACCAACCTTAACTTTTATTTTGTGATGAATTACTAGATCATTGTTATTTCACTTTAGTGACTAACCTTAACTTTTACTTTTTTATAACTTTTATCTACAATCAATTGTATTTCACTTCAAGCAGATACCAATGAGATGCTTTGTAGGTTTTATAGGAAAAGCAAATAAGGTGATTTGAATTATTTCCTTGAGAACAATGAAAATACAGTCCTTGCTATCCAAATTATTTTCCAGAACAAAGTACATTCACAGAGACGTTCAACTGTTTGTCTGTAAGAATCTGTACTTTGTGTCAACTAGGCTAGCTGATCTGGTTGTTCCTGAAATGATCTAGCTGAGAGAAATGTTCAGATTGCATGGTGTTCACCCTGATGTTCTTACAGACTGCACTTACACATCACTGCCTGCTTTCTCCATCATGTAGAATTCCATCCTCAGCCATCTCTCCAGCTGCAGCTGATAGCCAGACCATTGTGTCTCCTTGACCAAGTAATCCAAACCTTTCATCCATTGTGAAAACTCATCACGATTGAGGGCTGTCAGAAAAGTTAGTTGGTGCTTAATATATTTACTTGCAAAATAAGCTTCAACGACAATTTCTGGTAAATGGTATCGTCTAAGGAACAAAAACCAGACAAGTTAAAAATGAATTTGAAACACTGTAAGTTTAATTGCAAAACACGTGAAAGATAGAAACTTGAAGCTAAGATCAGCAAGAACCATTGAGGTCATCATGGGCCAAAACATACAAACGCAGTGATCTGCAAACCATACCATTGCTGCATATTTTAAAGTTCCTTGATGTAATAATAGTAACATTCTAGTTGTAAAGTTATTTACAAAGCTACATTATAGAGCCTGAAAAAATGGTGACCAAACACTGTCACGACTTATCAAACCTGTAAAAGCATACTACAGCACTCACCTACTACTGAAAGTGTCTTTAGTTTAAAGTCATTGCCATAAAAGACAACAAAAGTCAGGTTTTTGTCAACTTTCCTGGACTCATCTTGCCATTTATCAAAATCACGAGAAGCCTTCCCAGCACGAACTTCTTTTACTTCACGTAAATTCACTGCAGAATAAGCAAACAACAACTAAGCTTGGTATCAGTTACGTTGCTCATTTTAATATCACGAACAAAGAAATGAAGCAGAAATTTCTACTTCCCATGTTTAAACAGTACTTTTGTGCAATCATCCATATAAAATTGTGACAGGACTTTAATTAAAATGGCAAATATAAAACATTTAAAGAAACATAACATGTAGCCTTCACCTTCAAGGTCAGCTATAATTAATTTTCATTAAGTGTTTACTCCCACACAAAATCCCTCAAGTCTGCAGGCTGATCACAGTTTTAAAAAACTGCTGACATTAAACGTAGCTGACAAGCTCTTAAGTCAAGACTAGTACTTAGAGGAAAATAGATTATCGTGACCCTTAGCCATGTCATCATTTCTCGAGGGGGTGTGTGTGTGTGTGAAAGAGAGAGAAAAGTAAGAAAGGGACAAAGAAACAGAGAGACATACATCTCTCATGAAAAAGAAGTACCAGTATGCTTGCCATAACAAAAATAATAATTGGAACCTTTGAAGAACCAAAGGATATAAAAGCTTTGAAGAACCAAAGGATATAAAGACAGAAATTTACAGGCAAGGTAAAAAGTGTATGACTAGCAATGTAGTATAGCATTTTTTTCAACTTTTTGCAGTAGCTGGAAAGCATATCCAGAAAGCCAATACAATTTAAATATAAAGGAAAATAACTATAAAATTTTGAAAGTGTGTTTCCACGTGTCGAGCAAGCTCAAAGTGCTGTGTGCAGAAGACTACAAATGAACTGACAGTTAATCATGCAATGCAAATATACAAGCAATTGCAAATACTACATCCTGCAAACCATTCTTCATCCTACCTTCCTGGTTCCTGATCTACTTAGGTTTCACTCTTAGGAAGTTTGCTAAAAACATGAGCCATGTCTATACAACAGTTTAAAAAAGTTTCACAACAATGGTCTTCCGTGACCCACAGCTTGTAAGACCAACATATATATTCTTCCTGCATTTTATTTATATTTTAATAAGCAGTGAAATTTAATTTTTGCTATTCTTTAGGCACCAATACCGAAAAGGAAATTAATTAAGACTGTTTCTACTAACATAACAAAGACTAAAACTGCAGAATCTAAGGTTTACAAGATCCTTCGCTTTGTATTCCCAAGAAAAAGCAAATAAATTATAAAACAGCTAATGAACAAATATGTCATAACTGTTATTACAGTCCCAAAACACTAATACTATAAACTAAAAAGTAAACTAAATGTAAACTAGAAACTATAATTAGGATTATAAATTATACAAAAAAATAAGCAACGGATTTTTCACTCTCTTATAACTACTTTGGTCAATTAGTGCAGCTATTGTGCATTACACAATGTGAGAAAAATATTGATCCCATTTTACTTGTAATAATAGATAACACTTTAAGATAAAACTGAGAACCGCTTGTTTTATGTTGTCATTTATCTTTCTGACTTTGAAAAGTGTATTGTTGTAATTACCAAGGGGATTAGGGAAGATATGTCTGTGCTAGATACCTGTCAAAATTTACCTGTAATTTGAAACTTCTAGTGAAAATGCATGTTCACAGGATCTATGATTACTAATTCTGACATCAAAAAAGTCCACAGAACAACCATGGATGCTTTGTCACAAACTATGCTTTGATAGACAAAGAAAATGAAAAGAAGATTGTGTGCATGTGTATGGTCGACATGCACAACGAAATTATAAATGTGCTCTATACAGATTCATAGTTTTTGTTTCTTCCTGATTTATTGCTGGTTTGTGCTTTCTTTCTGGAAATGACTGGTTGAACATATTATTTTTGTTGTGATAGCAGTGAAGGCAACAGCCTGTGATGTTTTCCTTTTTAATGTCCTAACCTACAAAAATGCTTATATGCTAAGGCAGCTAAGCTGAATGAAAATTGTTTTGTGTTGTGACAGCTCCTAAAAATGGTATCAACTGATGCTATGTCTTTGACACAAAAACAACACCGAAGTCCACGGTTCTCCGGTTAACACCAACAATAGTTATATCTTTAGCCTGAAACTGTGCTCTAAAATATACTCCTTTGCTAATGAGTGTCGCTTACAGAAAATTGTACGAGTTCACAGAGTAGAACTTTTGCCGTTCTGTGCTTCCTGGAAATTATCTTACATGAAAACAGAAGTCTTACTTACCGTGGCCTTCTGGTCGGGCACCATGGCTCTTAATCCACAACAACTGGCGAGTCTCGAGTTTGACTCGTAAGGTCCGACGTTCTGGTTTTTTACGATAGAAGAAAATAGTGGTTACGAAGCCGCGCTCCAAGTTTCTTAACACTTCCACAACATCAGGAGTCGGAGGGCCTCCGTTTAACATGGGCGCCGCCATCTTGGCAGGCAGTAGCAGAACCCGTGCGTGAGAAAGCGAGTTACCGTTTTCTGCAAGAACTTACGAGTGAGTCCACAGTCCCACTGTCATTCCCCATCTCGTATACAAGTCCCGTTTGGCGCGTGTGAACTAACTGCCATTGCGCTTTCGCCAGTCAGCGGGCTAAGTCACAGTTGCGAGTGTTTTTTTCCCCCCCTTGCTGCTGTGTGGTGGGCACGGAGCGCGATGACACTTGCGTGACCTGGGGTCGTCAGGTCACCGTGCGCAGGGGAGACACCTCCATCCCCAGCACGTCATGTAGGTCGCTGTGGTTCATACACACCTCGGCAACCTCTACAGTCCATACTAGATTCCATATATACAGCATTTATTCTTTTATCTCTTCATCTCCGAACAGTAAAAATATGTGGAATATTGTGTGGAAGACGCAGTCTAATTAACGCTGAATTATTTACTTCGACCACGTCACCTGTTGCGAAATGCGAGGTCATGATCTAAGCACAATATTACAAATAAACACAGACAAATAAGAGATAAATAAAAATCAGTAACGATGTGCGATTGAAAATAAGATATCTGAGAGATGGAGCTGATTTATTTGTGCGCCTGTTATGAAAGGCGTGAACGTCGATTTTGGGCGGTCCGGTGGCGTAACGGTTAACGCCTGTCACGAATACACTGAAGGTTGGCTGTCCTGGGTTCAGCTCTCGTCTCGGGCACGCTGTTCTTTCTTTTCAAGTGACATCTGTTTACTGGGCTGGCTGCCTTGCCGTGATATAGCCTTAGTTGCTGGCTCGGCGTAAAACACCATGCAATTTCCCCCCTCGATCATCGTTTTGGTCACATGGCGTGAGACAGCATATCGGCCGACAGTCGTCCTTGTGGTCTTCTTTGTACATTTTACAGACCTTTTACAAAATTGCTACAATGTTTCGATTGTGTTTACCCAGTCCGCTTTGTGTCAGCGATCAGATCCTTCCATAAATAAAACGGAATCCGAAGGTCATGCACTTTCTCAATAGGAAGAATGGACTACACATTCATTGTAGCGGTTGTAGTGTTCTTACGCACGATTTCTCTTGAAATTGTGAGAAGACCTATCGACACATAGAAGCTGGCATGGATTTGTACAATAGCCCACACCAGTCCCAAACGGAAAAAGTCACTCAGAATACTAGCTTTGCCCTTCCTTGTATTTTTGTCTGTCATTTAACTGCAATTTGTAGATTAACTACGAGAAGTAAATGAATGTCGCTAGTTATAATTATACAGTCGATTAACTCATTCCTGGGCGTTTTTATCTTGTATGTCTTGTCAGCGACGATGTCGCAGTGTATATCAATTAGCAATGTATGTTTTGGGCGGTATAATTACAGCCTGTGTTATTGTTAACGTGTGTTGGGGAGAGGAATAATTCAACCTTTAGTGTGGTTTTATGAGAGTATTTGTATATGAACGTTTTTAAAATATATGTTTAATTATTGGAAAAATTTTCACATATTTAGTTGCGAGAGAAGTAAGGGACCTATCAAAGCACTTCTTAACATCTAGGTTAGAGTTTAATTATACTTTAGTAAGAACCAAACCCGCTTTTTATTCAATACAATGTGAATGCCTCCAGTAGATGGGAAACTATTATTTTACACGATGTGAGCTGTACCTTCACAAACAGGTGCATTACTTCTTTATTCAAAATTACGGCATGAATACCTCCAGTAATTGGTGAGCTTTTCCCACCATATCCCTCCTACTTCTAATTCCCTTTGCGTTGTAATGTTTGTGTTTCTCAAGCTTGTTGTTGTTGTTGTTGTTGTTGTTGTTGTTGTTGTTGTTGTTGTTGTTGTTGTTGTTCAAAACACATTGAGCTTTTTGCCAAACGGGAAATGTGCATTTAGTTATTTATTACCGAGTTGTAATTTTTTTTTTAATGGTCACGTTGACAGTACCTTCAGTAAGCAATTTTATTTCGGTATTTTTATATCTGTTATACATCCTTCGAGCTGATAGAAAGGAACTGCCAGACACTAAATTGGCAACGACTGAGGCTTTGAACTTTTCGGGACTAGATGGGAACATTTTTCTCATCCCTCAGCCTCTCAATCTCTTGTGCGCGCTCGCGTGAGAATACACAAACTAAAACACAATTATTTGCTTATTATACATACAATTCTTTTCAACAAAGATACATGTACAGATAAACAAATGTTTTATTTACTTATTTAAACAGCACTAATGCATTTGTTACCTATTGGAATCACACCAAAAGATTTCAACACATTATTAATTTTCATTAATTTTTGTAAAGTTTACCTTACATTTTAAATCATTGTCGGGTACGTAAGCTTTACTGCTCCGCTTTTAACATTCATGAACAATCAATCCAGACTGCTCCAGGCGAAACTACGAGAACTGAACCTCGTACCTTCACCACCCCACCCCTATCAATACCGCTTGTTACGCAGCATACCCGACGTTGTCCCAAAAATCACAGAATGGTCCATGATAGTCAGTGTCTACAGCACTTGATGGAGTTTTGAACCACAGATTGGGCCAGTCTTGGTCTTTGCTGTATTTAGGCCACTGTAGCTGCTGAACTGTCGGCTGATTAGGATTTCCAGACTTAGCAAAATTGGTCCAGTAAATTTGAAGCTGCTCGCTCAAAACCTGTTCGTTGGCAGTAAAGGTGAAGTTACCTTGCCACTGAGTCTGAAACAAGTAGACGATCTCTGAGCCGTGACACACCCTGCCCTCGCAAAAAAATATCGGGCCCCAGCCAGGAAACGAAAACGCGTGGTCCCAGACGTATAGGTACGTGCTGTCCATCTTCTTCAGGATGTTCCGTGTTGCATTGCGGGTACTGCAGGCGAAAACGAGGTCGGTGCTAAGCTTCACCATGGTGTCCCGCTCATCCCGGGGATACGCCGGCGGGTACATGTACATGATCTTGACGGCGTGAGTTGGGTAGGTGGCAAGCACGACCTCGCCGTACTCGACATCATCGACAGAGGCGTTCCAGGCGCTGTAGATGTACAGCACCGTCTCCTCCGAAGTGGTGCCTATCATTATTTCCTTGCTGCTGAAGCGACCCGCTTGGATCATCGGCAAAGGCTCTGCTTCGATCAGCTGGCCGTCCACGAATGGCCCCCAGGGCTCGAACAGTTCCAGGAGCTTCAGCGAGCTGACCTTGCTGCGGGCCAGGTACTGGGCGTACACAATGTCCTGGGTGGACTTGGAGCGCAGGCAAGCGACGTCACGTGGTGCACAGCCCACGAGTTCGGCGAACAGGGCGCCTAGCAAGATGGCTTCGGGGAATCGCTTGTAAGGTATGGCCAATGGGGAGCTCTCAATGATGATGCGCTGAAAGAGAGGAGCACTGCTGGGGAGGGTCAGGTGAAGGAGGGAGGACTGCGCACCTGCGCTTTGTCCAAAGAGAGTCACCTGAGGTAAGAAAACAGAATACTTTTAAAACTCACATCTCCGTCAATAAACTTTACACCAAACAGAAACCATTTTTATCATTGATAATTGTACAATACCATAAAATTTTGCATGGTTGATTAGTACTCATTGCTAGTTTATAACATGCTGCAAAGCAGTAACGGTTTTTTAAATAATTGATTTTTTAAATATAACCACCTTTTTATTTTGATATTTTTCGGCTTATACCAACAGGTGTTACATGCTCGTAAAGGGCGCAGCTCGCAAAGGACGTACCTGGCTTGGGTCACCGCCGAATGATCCAATGTTCTCCTGCACCCAACGCAGCGCCATCTGCTGGTCCAAGATCCCGTAGTTGCCCTGCGCATCAGAGCTCGTCTCCCCCGTTACTAAGAACCCCAGGGCACCTGTAGTAGTCAAGGATGAAGCGATCTTTACTGTGGGATTTATGTGCTGCTTATTTTTTCTTCTTTCGTAAGGGTGTGTGTGTGTCAGTAACGTCAAAGTATACAAAACAAACAAAAAATGTTTATTTCCGTGTCACGGCCAAAGAGCAGACACTTGATGTCTAAAGATAGGGCCACTTCAGTGATCTACTACATACTACGGTGTTTGTGTGCTTGTCGATGTGTCTTAATCAACTCTTACTCAATACTCATAGCTCTTTTGTCTCGAAACACAACTTGTAACGAAGCTTAAAAAATTGTCCAATCTGGTATAATCTGGTAATTAATCTTAATTGTTTCACAAGTGGAAGGCGGAATACAGCCGTCTCGAGCTGCCGAGTTTTACTTCCCCTGATTACTGTTGGATGAGGAAGAAGAGGCAGCTGGCCCTTTCGAGTACACCAAGCACCGTAGATAGGAAGGAGAAGTACATCAGTACTCCCGGGCTTGCTTTCCCTCCACTCAATACCTACAGTCCTATCGACCCCTCGCTAGCTTGAAGCGTATGCTGGACGAGTACTCTAGATAACTACAGTATATATTTTATTTACTCGAAGGTCTGGGCCTGTTTTCAAATACAGGAACTCACAACATTCCCGGTTCATGTAGTAGATTTATCTCTCATTTATGTGTACGGCGCAGGGACAGGGCCGGTTCTACTATGAGGTCACGGAGGGGGCGCAAAAATGGCCTGTCTTTTTTTAAGATGAATAATGTGAGGGAAAAATATAATTTTCATAGAATGACATTAGCAGGACTCCTCTGCTTGTAATTCGAACACCAAAGGGGGCAAAGGTCAGATGCGTCCTAGCGAGGGGACCTTCTTGAAGAAGTCGAGTGAGGTCGAGGTAGAGGTTATGAAGGAGGCTGGACGATTGTAAGGCAGCAGCTGTGGTCATCTCACCTAGACGGTAGTTGATGGCGACGTAGATGACGTCACGGGTGACCAGACGGCGGCCGTCAAACAGTGGCGATGAGGACGCCATGTGGACGAAGTTGCCCCCGTGGATGTAGACCATCACTGGATAGGAAGTATTGAGCGTGGCTGCCCGAGGTGTAAATATGTCGAGATGTAGGCATGCCTCCGAAGTCTGTATGTGTGGATCACACACACACATCACACACACGCACGCACACACGTACACTCGTTTACACACATGATTTTTTTAGAAACTATTTGATTGTGATGCACGGTAAAAGGTTTTATAGAAATTCTTTACCGTATAAGCAAAATTGCTTTATTTTCACAAATCCTTTTTCGCGCGTGTACAAACCTCTTTTGGGCAGACGAGAGGAGGACTCAGGCGCTGGCAATCGTATTGGGGACAGGCTGGACGTGGTGACGTGGCATTCAGCACCTCACTCCCCCAGGGCTTCACCTCATGAGGGGCCTGCCACCTGCACATATCAACACCGTAAAGCGGGGCTGTGTTGTTTTTTGGGGAGCTGTGATTAATACATAAAGAGAGAGTGGTAGAGATGTGTGGTCATTTTAAAGTCGTGAAGCAAAAGATGGGAAATTGTTACGACTGTGTTTTGCCGAGACAGACCAAATCTGCTTATAAAGCATAACGGACCTGCGCCACGCATGCGCACGTGGTGTTGGGTGCACGTCTGCTGTCACTAGGTATAATTTGTCTCCTGACGAGCACACCTTGCACTCACCAGCTGCTTTCATTACTCGCTGTTTGTCCTTCTGGCCACCGGACATCGACAGTCGCAGATCGACTTTTCTGTCAGCTGATGTACATAGTAACATGTGTAACGGGACGTTTGTGTGCGGAACAGCGAGCAGATTGGACATAAAAAAACACCGCCTCTCTTTTTTAACAATAGATACATTAAAAGGTCAGAGGGAAATGTCATAGTCAACACTACTTGTTTAACTCTAGGCCAGTGTATCAAAAGGTCAGTTAGTGCGTTACACAAGGAAAAGTATTTATTCCACAGAGTAGCTTGTTTCGGTACTGACAACAATTAATGCTTATCTTATTCTCAGCATTCGAAGACTGTCCTCCTACCCTCCTTTTTAGTTGAGAGCCTGGGACAGTGTATGTGGTGGCAAGGAAAGATCTCACTTATAACTGGGTGTCAGAAATTCAAACCAGAGGTAATAGCTCTGCTGATATTTTTTTCTTGGATGCACACAACCTCCGTCAACGAAATGTAGGCCATGGCCCTCATAAAATCACAGAATTGTATATTTCTAGGAAAACACTGTGTGTACATATATTGTTATTTTTTATGGAGATTGAAGATTCATTTCCTTGTCCTTTGACATTGTGAAAGTTGTGTCAGTTGTCAGCTGTTGTTCCTCATGTGGTGTATTAACCCGTTCGATCTTTAATACTATTGTTTCCGTGTGTGCGTTTGTATACGCACTGAGCACAAACAAGATGTGAGTGTTTAATTAGTTCTCATTACTCACTCACAAGCCAAAGTTGTCAAAGAAGATGCCCCTGTATCTGCAGTCTAGCTTTTGTTCCGGTATATTCATTCACCTCTCTGTACAACCAGTTATTAGGTATAGCTTGGGCAGCACGAGAAAAAAGTTGGGGAAGGGCATGAATAGGGGGAAATATATGGCATAGAATAGATAGTAAACATCGACGGCCTAATGGCAGCAGTAGATACTATACTTCATATTAGTGCTAATAATAGCAATTACGCCAGAGTCCTTGACCTTTTCAAACTCCTTTTCTCCTCTGTCTACCTTACCTTCTCCAGTCCTACTTTTTTCATTTACACTCTTTCCTCCTTTTCCTCTCTCCCCGTGATCTTTTCTATCGCTTCATACTCTCCCCAACACTAGTTTGTATTTTCCTGAAGCATTCCTACATTTCTTCTCCACGTCATTAGGAATTCACAAGAAAAGAGGAAGAGGAGAGGGAGGTAATTAGAAGAAGGCTAAAGGCAACTCCGTGAGCTGCTTGCATATTTGCTTTCGTGAGCAATCCGTGTGTGCATGTGCTTGCCTGTATACATGGTAAATGCATACACGAGTGTATATTTTGCGAATACCTCATACTGTCGTGCGGGTCATGACAACCTCTGCGCATGTGCATACCTACCTGAGATTTCCCACGGGGTCAGCGGCGTACGGCACACCGTAGAAAATGGCGGCCTGGTCAGCGTAGATGCCGAGTATCCGCCCATACTGGGTCACTACCTCAGGTCCTGCAGACTGGCCGCTGGCTAAAGTCATGAAGAAGCCACAGGTCAGTGCCACCAGTTCGATCCCCGATACCAGAGTCCACTCACTTTTGTAGCCGTGCAGCGCCATGTTCGTTGTACGACCAGCAGCAGACGGCGTGACAGCCAACAGCTTTTTGTGACGTCACGCTTTATGGCCGAACCGTTGGCCTTTCTCGGACATACGCCAAAACGGTTTGAAGGCTTGATTGTGGTAGGAGTGCGAAAGACAATGAGAGAACAAGTGAAATGGGGTGATGTAGGCGGTGAAAGAGGTTGAGATGAGGTGGTTAGACAAGATGTCGGTCAGAGGTCTGTAGCTCTTTATGTAAGACGGCCCACTTGACCTCTCTCTCGCTCTAGTCCTTGGTGCACCCAGAATAAATACTTTGTACCTGACCCATTCGATAACACTTTCTATTTTCAGCAACTTTGTGTCTGATTAGATATCTGGACAACGGTGATAGTGTGTATCATAGAATATGGCCTTGGGAGAACAGATTATTTGCACCTTCTTTTCGGGATCTGAGAGACGATCGTGCATTTCACCGCAAACAACATTGGAACGCTAAAAAGGGAAAGGGGGGTGAGGGTCGGTTTCGTATTGTCGCGTCCCAACGGTAATGTGTGACACAAATTACCGTAATTTTTTTTAACAAATTAGATGTACTTCGGTGGACCACGTCGCATATTTAGTGTTCAGAACAAACACTAAAACGATGGAGGTCTCCTTTCCTTTTTAGTATCTAATGCTAATTCTCCAGTTCTTTTGATCTCTACGATCACATATACATCTACCCATGTTGAGAGACTCGCTAAATACTACAACACCTCTTTATACGAAACGATCTTCCTAAACACAAAAGGCATAAAGAAGGCACTCGTATTTATCATACTTAATACTACACGACCTCTTCACACTAAAGGATCTTTCTAAATGCTACTTTAAAAAAACACAAAGAATACATTTATCGTACTAAATATTGCAAAGCTCTTTATGCTAAGAGATCGTCTTAACCGTTACAGAAGATAAGGAAAGCACACGAATTTATCAAGCCTCAGGATACATTTTTCATTCACACACTCTCAAATGGTGTCCTCTTTGAGCCATCGATACACTTTCCTTCTTTGTTAATCACGGTGTATACTAAGAACCACATCGTCAGGGCTATGTCGTAATGTAGTGAACGAAGTCGCTAAAAATGAACTGCAACTGGAAAGAAAATAGAAGTAAACAAAAACAATATGGAGGCACTACTTGAAAACGAAGTCAATAAATGGTGTTTGTGGGACCTGCGGGGTCTCTTCACGACATCTGAGGTCCCACCAGGAAGACGGGCCAGTCTCTAGCGGTAATGTCAGCAGTCAAGGGCTTTCAAGCAAAGAAAAAAAAGGAACAAAGATGTCCTCTTTGCAAGCCGTTATTAATGAAAACCATTCCTTTGAATACAGGGTGACTAAGCGCTGGCATAGCTGTGTCGAATGTACAGCATCATGCAGACATGACAGGGAAGTGTAAAAATCTGCACGACAGTCACACAGTCTATCAGCTTGTCAGTTTGTCAGGATACTTCATCAAAGATGCTGCTGTATCCAGTCGTAGTAAGCACTGACACTGGCGTATACACCTGGGTACTGGGCAGTCGCGCACCCCTTGCCGTAGGAGACGACGCCGACCTGAACGTAGTGGCCACTTGCGGTCTGACAGGTCAAAGGTCCTCCAGAGTCTCCCTGTGAGTCAACAATCAAAGGGCAAACTTTATTTCTGGAGGGATAGACGAAAGGAAGGAAATGACAGTCCCGCATATGAAGATAACATGAAGTAGACTACACAGCAGTCAACGCACTTACGTGACTGTCTGCCAGCACCCTTTCACTCCCTTCTTTTCTCTGTTGTTTTGAATTGTATGTAGGTATGTATGTACTGCAATGCAATAAACCTTTGTACACTTTGCGCACTCATGCACGTTCGTAATGTCAGGGACTCGTCATCTTCTCGATTAACTCCCTTGATCAAAAGAACCTGACTAAAGTACTATTACGAGTATAAAGATCTCGTCCACCCCGCATCCCCACCCGAGATAACTCGTTATCTCAAAGATAGCCTTCCTACTGATAATCTTGTTCTTCTCCATATTGTTCTGATTATGTGTACCCCAGATCCATCGATTCCTCACAAGTGTTTTCATCTTCACCTCTTTCCTTTATGTACTGAGTTGATACCAAGTGTTTTAGGAGAAAATAGCAAAGATAGTCTGGGTGACAGTTTAAAGTTGAGATAGATAGCTAAATAGATTTTTATTTATCACTGTTATTTGTCCAATCTCCCCTTCACCCAGTTCCTAATGTACCCGAGATAGGCCTTATCCCGTCCATGTTTCACCTTGCCCCTGTCAATGGCCTTCCCGTTTCTGGAATCTTTTCTTTACCATATTACCGTTGCTATGTTTCGAGATTCGACCTCACTCTCTAGAGAATTCATATCTGACAGGAATCATTCACCCTACCCATGTTTGAGAATCCTTAGAGAAGACATACCTGGCAGGCGTCCTCTCCGCCATTGACGGGGTCGCCGGCACAGAGCTGTGTGCTGGGGCTCGGAACATACTTCATCAGCGAGCGGAACCCGAATGTACTTGCGCACTCTGACCCCGGGTATGTTTTGATGCTAACAGACTGCAGCTGTATGGATACCATCCCATCATCTGGACAGCACAACAGCAATAATACCATACCTAACAAAGTGAGTGAAATGAATCTTTTTTTTCAGCAGTGGGCAAACTACGGCCTGCGAACATCTGTAGACCGGCCTGTCTGCCATAATGTCAAGTGCAATTGTTTTCTTTTTTTTTTTTTTTGTTCAGCCTAGGTTAATTTGGTTGACATTTAATTTATCAAGTACAATAGCATTCTTCTGAGGTTTTTTTTTCTACGTTTGCTTTCGCCATGTGACATGCGAGGTTTTGCTCAGCCCTTGGTGTGATTAGTTACCGGTACGATTCCTCTACTCACACTTTGTAGTTCCCCATCCGGACACGGTGCACTTCTCACCCCCAGTAGCAACAGTGTAGTCGGGGCTCAGGCACACGGGGGCGATGCAGGGGTTGCTGAAGTTCAGAGGGGTCGCCAAGGTAAGCACAGCAACGTCGTTGATAATGGCACCTGTTCAAGGGATTGTTCACAAGATAAATTATTTCACCTTAGTTTGAGCACATTGTCGGGTATTTTATGTTAGATAGGTAGCTCATGTGTGCAAATCATTGCTCTGTTTTCAACGGCTCCATTTCTCTGTAAACGATATCTCATTTCCTGCGAATGTCATGAGGATGAACAACAGCTCATTTCTAACTACCGATAGTAAGTGTGGATATGACCCGCCATTGCTACAATACTGGTCTTACCGTTGGGTAGAGTCGTGTAATTCGGGTGCACAGCCACTTCAGACACCTCCAAAGACTGTTCACTTCTTTCTTTATGTAACAGGTCGTATTCTCCTGCAACAACGTCTAAATGGGCACCAGACCTGTCACAAAATACCTGCCAATGAAAATGTATTTTTGTTTTCTTTCTTTTTTCCAGTCAAGATGATGGGTTTGGATCTTTACATGTTGAGTGCGTTCGTTACAGTCTCTAAAAATTATCTTCCCCAGTGTTGTTGTTGTGTCTTTTCTCCAGCATCCTTTCATATGACTGCTATATGTCTATTTCTTCTTGATCACAGATGGCGCTGGTGTAATGACTGTCATATCAATCTCCTCCACAAAAGATTCCCTACATAAAGATCAAGAGAGGCGAAGAAGGTGTGAACAGTTTTGTAAAAAGAGAGATTAAAACGACTAAAGGTTTTAAATCAAGCGGGACCTTGTGTTTTGAGAGGGGCAAAAAACCATAACCCAACATCTCTTCCCTCTCCGCACCCTCTTCTCGACCCCATCAACTGCTATCTACCCCACTATCCTACCCAACTTGTCAACATGTCCGAAGGTGGTGGAGTGTGAGGGAGGTGAACACAACTCACGGCACACAGTGAGCTGCAGTCAGTAGATGAGTCTGGTCGATGATGGAGGCGCCGCACAGCTCCAGGTGGTCGATGGTGATCCGCACCTGCCAGGGGATGGCCTCGCACGACCCCACCGGGGCCCCGCCAACGATCCGTGGAAAAGTGAAGAATTCAGAGTTGGACATGTTGGCCAGTCTGCTAGCTACTGTGCTGATTCCGCATTCTGCAGCATGCAAACGGAAGAAATCTCACACTCAGAGAAGCACGCACACAAACACACACATGCACGCACGTACACACAGAGGAGTTTGCTTTATTCTCCCAGCTATTCCATTGGTTGAAACCGCCAGTCTAAACATGCACGTACTATTCGGATGTTTCTACTGTTTTCTCTGAAAAATATTTTCCCCAAAAAAACGGTTTGAAGAGATAAGCGTTAGACAGAGCAAAGGAACCCCCCCCCCAAAAAAAAAAAAAACACCAAAAAAAAAACAAAACAAACAAACAACAACAACAAACAAAATTCTCTTAATTTTTGCATTAGGGCTGGTAGTTGTAGAGATGCTGCTGGTATTGGCTGAATCCGGCGGCAGTGGTTGGGAGGAGTTGGTGCTACACATAAGGGTGTCGTAGGCGGTCTGGGCCAGCAGGGCGGTGCCACACGGGGTGGTGGGAGCCTTGGCATAGAGATCCAGCAGGTAGCAGGCAGCCGCCAAGTCGAACACAGTCGCTACTGAAAAGTCAAAATTGCTTTAGTCTGTACATTGGCCAACCAGTGAAGCTTTTTTTTTTATTTTCACTTTCAAAAATCTTTGGTAAAAAAAGACATTTTTAAAAACAAAATAGTACTCCTGACTCTGACCTCTGATAACACAGACTACTAGGTTGTGAAAGTGAGATACCAGACTCATCATCATATACAGCTCTAAAACATGAGTACAGGTCCTGTTCTCGCTTCCCTGTCATAGATGCTCCTGAATGGCTCAAAACTGGTCGGTGACAACAAGCCGTGTCACTCCTACCTATGTTTGTCAAACTGAGTTGTGGATGATCAGTTAAGCCCACTGGAGCACTCTCGAGACACAAATACTTCCCAATCACTTTCTTGTTTTTCAAAACAGATGAAGGTGCATGTCATAGACTTTGCTCTAACAAGATTTTCTTTTATAATAATTTCTACTCATATGATGCTAGCTTTAGCGGAAAAATCATTTCACAAACCTGAGAAAAGATTTTTAAAATGTTTTACGACAAAGTTTTTCTGTGGGTACAGTGTGGAGATGGCGCTCATTATGGCTGTCAGATTGCCGACGATCCCGTGTCGCGATAACGAGAAGTTCACAGCTGGTTGCAAGAAGTCCTTGGCGAAGTATTGGTTCAGAAACACCGCACTTACTCTTGTCGTCGGTGAACATCTGAATGTTGTCAGAGGAAAAGTTGTTTAGACAACCATTCTTGCTCTAATATATTAATCATCACCCTCATCGCCGTCATCATCATCATCGTCGTCATCATCATAATTGTCATCATCATTTAAACAAAAAGTTCGCAAGCAGGATAGAGCACATACTTTCCTTGAGTCACTATCTTCTTCTCTAGACTCAGCAGCAAAGCAGCTAGTTGGCTCTTTTGCTCCTGTTGCGATGATGTCGACGACAAAAGGAAAGTCCTTATAATATCTGGCACCTGAAAATGCATCCACGCTAGTCTGTCAGGTGATCAAAGCAGTCACGTGATTGTCAGCGCATTGCTGGGCTAGAAAAAGGACTTAAGTAACAAATATGTGAAATATGACAAAAACTTGTCATAAGTTTTGTTCTGTTATCTTTCTTGTGCATCACATGTCTGTGTTGTTTGTTTGTTTGTTTGTTTGTTTGTTTGTTTGTTTGTTTGTTTGTTTGTTTGACCTTAGTTCCGCGTTTTCTGCTCAGAGTTTGTTAATAATGCTGTTACTTACCTACTCACATTTCTACTGGCTTTCAGTCACTGACCGATGCAGAACCATTCTCAAGAGTTGGGATATAATTATGCAGTTAACAATCAAGAAAAAAAATATGTATCAATAGAAATAGTTTATTTTGTATATTTTATTTGATAATGGGAGCATTGCGATAATGCTAAATATTAGCTTTAATTTGAAAAATTTAAGGATCGGATTAGTGAAATAATAAAATACAATTTACAATTGTTTTGAGAGAGAGAGAGAAAGTGATAAACAAGGGAGTTTAGCGAGTGACAGATAAAAGTGTGAAAAAATGCGACAAAACTGTGATCTTTAAAAGAAGTGGCGAGATGGGGAGGGAGACAGAGTTACAACCATGAACTTGAAAATTAACATCAAAGGCTCTATAAAAATTAAAGGTTCTACAAGCATAAGCACATGAACATTAAAGGCTCTATAAATATGACATCAGAGGCACTACAAACCTGAACGTAAACATTAACCCTAACGATTCTACATAACAGAAATAAACACATACACGAAGATAAACACGAATATAAACCTTATGTACAGACCTTTCTAATCTCGGCATTGGAAGAAGTTCCAAAAACCCAGTTCACGATGGTGTTGAGGGCAGTCACCGTGGAACTGTTCAAAGACTTTGTCCATGCCTGCCGTTCCTGGACGCTCTGAAATCCTTTGCTCAGCTTCTTGATGAGGTTGGCGTAGTCGAAGATGTCGACAATGGAGCTGGGAACTGCAGTGGTCGTGCACTTGGGGTTGTTGTAGCCGATGTACCGCCTGTGTCTCAATGTTGCCGACAGGGTGATAGGGGTGTGACTGATTGTGTTGCATATAAGGTTATTAAACAGAGTGAGGGGCAGTTTTTGTGCCACCTTTAAGAAGGCTTGGTATACCTGGATCGGGGAAGAAGTTGTTCCTGACAGTGGTGGTGGAGCTACTGCAGCTAGCTTCACAAGGGTCAACGAGAAAAACAAAACAAAATGTGTGAGCAGCATTTCGTCTTTCATTGGCCTTTGAAATACTTATCTCAGGATCAAGAAAAGGTTCACCTGCTATAAGGTGGTACATGCCACTATCCTTTACACGGGTTTGCGATGTGGTTGTCACCCAGTTAAGTTCCAGCCAGTCGAAATTATTGGTTTCTTCCCTTTTTGTCATCGGCTAAGTGACTGTCATTCACCGCCCTCCACCATCATGCAGCAAACGCTCGTGACATCCCTGAGGAGTGCAAACATTTTTACACCGGTCTTCTTTGTCTTCACCATCATCATCGGTATCATCATAATCTTCATCACCCTCACTATACTCCCGCCTACAGAGTCACTGACAATGCAACATCTTCGTTACTGAAAGACTGAGTCATCAGATTTATACCTTGCAACACAGACACTGTTCCTAGGCAAAAAAAGTTCTGTATAAAGATAATTTAGTAAATAAACCTATAAAGTTGCTTTACCTAATTATATATATAATACACAGCTTAATTTAGTTCTAAATTTACAAGTACAAATTCACACACCTACTATATTTAACAATAAGTTTTATAAAAGCCCCCAAAAAAGTTTAAAATAGCAAACATAAATTTTGCAGCTTTTTTGAGCCCTTCATCAAACATGTAGCTTACCTGAAGAATGCTTTTCATCTGTACAATGGACTTTTCACTTAAGGCCGGACGCGTCTTTAGACATAAATGCCATCTGGACTCTTGTCAATATTGTTGGCTCCTACGCATGAAGTCATTATATGTCTTAATCGATATTGAGCTCCGACAACAACTTGTTTAGTCACATCTAGTAAGTATGTCCCAGATTTTGCTGGCCCCAACAATGACTCGGCCAAAAGCTTTCTAAATTACTATGTACCTCGCTGCACACAGATTGAGGTGGAAAATATTCAACAAATGTGTTGAATGGTGGGGTAATGCAGGAGGGGAGAATGGAACAAAAGTAAATATGATACTAAAACTTCACATGTAAGAAGATGAGAAGACGATAAAAAGAGGACGGAATGGAAAGAAACATTACAGAAGATAAAGCTGGAGGGAGAGTGGATGGAAGGATGAGTGACACAAGTAGTTTCAGATATCGTACCGCAGTGACATGCTCGCGGATTTAAACATGCCACCCCCACATTATATTAAGCAAACACAACAATAAAATATACAACTCATTACTTAACCTTACATCAAGAAAAGATTCGTCGGTGTTGCCAGGTCTACGAAGACTACTTCTTCTGCAATCTTTGTGTCAAACAGCAGGCAATTTATTCAAACGATTTACATTTTTTCCCATGGACTCCACCATGTCTAGTTTTTAAATGTCTGGAATGTTCCACCCTAACTTTTCTATAAACCTGAATTACAACATCAGCTGTCTGATACTTTGCACATCACACCTGACTAACCCTGTAGTAAAACATCAAACCAATGGCTACTAAAAATCAGTCTCGCATGGTCCATAAGCAGTAGAGGCCAAACTGCAACAGTTACTGTCTCATACACAAGGTGTGTAAACATGTTCTCATATGTTTATTACAGATGTTTGCAGACTCTTCCTGTCAACTGACTGCTTTTTTGAGCAATTTGACTTATGTCATTCATGTACATATCGTCCTAACAGTTAAAGATCAGGGTGGCCTTACCACTCTTCAAACAGTAGAAAGTTGATCTCTTTTGCCAATGCACACTGTTCAGATATGAATGGTGGGACTATAAATTATTATATAAACGAGTTGTGTTAGGTCACAGTTAGGAAAAGCCTCTGTGGCTGAGAGGATGTGTCGTGGGCGATTCGGAAGACATGGAATTTAACAAATCGGAGGAGTCCCCAAATCCGAAGATCGAATCTCTCACTGGCCACATTCTTCTCTGGGGTCAGAAGCTACTTTTCAATACACTCCACAATGGTTTTTTTAAAATAAAAATGTAAAGCAGCGCCCACGGAAAGATGAAGTGATGTCTTTCCTAACTGGCTCTGTGTTTTGGTCTCATTCGAGGATATACATCGCCTTTAATGTCTCCTGTTGGTCCATGCTGTTTTTGCTTGCGTCTCTACCACTGTTCTGGAATGTTCTTCTATGCCAACGACATGTGTTTCTGCTTCGCTCATTGGCTATTTTTACAGCAGGGCCGCCTCTAGACTCGTGGCGGCCCCTTCGTCCACCAATGCCAATAAACCAAGTGGCGGCCCGTGATATTCTCATGAATAATACTACAGCTGACAGAAAAGTCGATCAGCGACTGTCGATGTCCGGTGGCCAGAAGGACAAACAGCGAGTAATGAAAGCAGCTGGTGAGTGCAAGGTGTGCTCGTCAGGAGACAAGTTATACCTAGTGAGGCCATCATCATGTTTGAAAAGCGGGATGATGATGATGATGATAATAATGTGCAATTTATATTAGGAAGATTTATATAAAATGTATAGGATGTGTACAAAACAGAAGACACCGAGATTACAGACAGAAACGCCCAATATTAGCTAAAAATAGTGATAAACAAAGAGATACCAGACTAATCAAGATATAAAAAAACATAAGGGCAGAGAGGCAGACCACACTGCACAGTGTGGGATCTTCTCACCGACGAACATCACAAAGAAGCAAACAGTAGAAAGAGGAGGCTGGCAGTCGATGCCACAATAGAAGCTGTAAATAAGAATGAAAAGGCTGCAAAGACAATTACAATTGACAATTACACAATATCCTGAACTGATGAAGATCATTCTTTTAACTTCAGAATGAGTTGGCTGTTGTCAGTTACGATCTTGTGATGCTCAAACGGCTTTGTCTTTTAGTTTATAGAACTTTTTGTTCCATCATTTTTTTCCGTTACCTGGTTGCAAAACCTTATACAAAAACATTCCTTTTAACACTAACTAATCAAGCAGTTAGACAATGCAAGTGACCGCGAGAAATTTATAGTTTAAGAAAAATATATTTTTGTTTTATAAAACTGATTTATGAATGTAAATAAATAAATACACCAAATGTACGCTGCCAACCTGTTTTCGTCCCACTGAGTACAAACCCTTTTTCATATATCAGGATGATGAGAGGTGTAAGGGAGACAGCAAGGTGTAAGCATTTAATCTTCTCTAATCGGTTCCTCTCTCGACAGAGTCGACAGAGAAGTCAGATAGGTCAGAGAGGTCAGAGAGTTGCACTTCTTGCACAGACTTCCTCTTACACTTGACAAGGTGTTGAACTAGCTAACAGGTCTTAATTAGCTAGATGATTTGTAATGGACTAATTGACAGGTGTCTGGAAGGTCATAAAACAACATAATTCAGTACATACGTTTCATGTGCTAATGCTGAACTGGTGTGTGTGTTTTCTTTGAGTCATCAGTATGCTTTCTTTTTTATGTTTTTTTTTTCTTTCCTTAATTTTATTTTTATTACAGAGTCACATTTTCAGAGCTATTTCGTAATGTAGCGACTTCAGATACTTAAAAAACTGCACCCAGAAAGATGAGAGTAAAAGTAAACAAACAAAAAAAAAAAAAAGAAAAAAAAAAGAAAAAAAAGAAAAAGAAAGAAGAAGATACTTGAAAACGAAGTCAATAAATGGATCGGGTATTTGTAGGGTCTGCGAGATGCCTCTACGTGACATCAGACCTCCCACTAACTGTCAAATACTTTTATACAAATACAAACGAAGATTTTGCCCGCAATGCACAGTCTTTAATAAAACATTTTTCCTTGTACATCGCGCTCTTTCATGGTTGTTTCGAACGTACGAGTCTTGCTGTCACTGTGGAGAAGTACAATCTGATGACAGTCACACAGTCTGTCAGCTTGTCAGCTCAGGATACTTCATCACAGTTGCTGCCGTATCCAGTCGTAGTAAGCACTGACACTGGCGTATATACCTGGGTACTGGGCAGTAGCGCACCCGTTGCCATAGGAGACGACGCCGACCTGAACGTAAGAGCCACTTGCGGTCTGACAGGTCAAAGGTCCTCCAGAGTCTCCCTGTGATTCAACAGACAAAGGGAATATTGCACTTTAGGATTTGTGGAGAGGACATGACAGTCACGCACGTATATAGAATATGAAGGAGACTACACAACAACCTACCTGACAGTCAGCATTATTTCACTCCCTTCTTTCCCCTGTTTTTTTTTTTTTTTTTTTTTTTTTTTTGATAATAGATGTAATGTACTGTACTGTAATAAATACATATTGTCACGCTTTGTCTAAAGGAATGACATTATGCATTGTTATAAGCACATATTTGCACACTTTTCAAACGGTCTGCATTTTTGTGAATAACATTATGAATGTGGTGTATTATAAGTTCATTAATCAATTAGAATACTCCAGAAGCTCCAACAACAGATAACAGCCCTCAGACCAGCAGCAGACAGGACCAGATGGAAACCCCTTGTTGTCGCCTCGCGTGCCCCACGCCACAGAGAGGACTGACGGATTTATAAACACTACGCGGTTTTAAACAATTTTTTCTTGTTTACAGATCTCTGACGTCATGTTATCAACGTTCATAATTTTATTCGTTTTTTTTAAGGTCACTAACTCACGGTTTTCAATCCTTCAACTGAAAAACATGACGAAAGTCTTTGTCTTGGAATAGCTCACGCCTTGTCCGTGTTCACCTTGTTCCTACCGTCTGCACATTATCTCTCAGAAGTTATCCTACCTGCTGACTTGTTTTAACTCACAGTATAAGACGATCGCAAATTAGCAGTTACACAAACCTGTAACTGAATTCCTGAGATACCTGACTAGCCCTTGCCCTGTTCATGTGTGAGTCAGCTCCTTATGCACCGACAAGAGTTCTCATCCCTGTTTATTTCTCTCCCCTCCAGAACAAGTAGAGAACAAGTAAATGAAAGTAATCCTTTACCTGCCCATGTGTGGCTCGGAGAAAACATACCTGACATGAGTCCTTTCCGCCGTTGACGGGGTCGCCGGCACAGAGCTGCGTGCTGGGGCTCGGAACGTAGTTGGTCAACGTGCTGAAGCCGAACGTAGTGGCGCACTCTGACCCCTGGTGTGTCTCGATGCTAACAGACTGCAGCTGTGTGGACACGCTCCCTTGGTCTAGACACGACAGCCGTAATAGATGACAGTAGTAGAGTGACAAACCCCAAATGACCATGCACACATTGTGGGTACATCCGGGGTCCTCCATGGGATTTCAATAGGTCGGAAGTGTTAACAACATAATCACCTTTTTTAAAGTTCCGATTGTGTCGAAGGTGTTAGGTCCCTTTGTTTCTCGGGTACGTAGGTCCCAACTGTTCCCTTTATACTTTCTTTCGTCTTTTCTTTCGCTTTCTTTGCTTTCTCATTATGATATACTATTTTCTGTCAGTTCTTTACCTGATTAGCTACTGACACGTTTTGGTCTACGACAGAAATTACAGACCATGTCCCGTGACATACTCACAGCTTGTAGTTCCCCACCCGGACACGGTGCACTTCTGACCACCAGCAGCAACTGTGTAGTTTGGACTCAGGCACACCGGGGCGATGCAGGGGTTGCTGAAGTTCAGAGGTGTCGCCAAGGTAAGTACAGCAACGTCGTTCATCAGGGCCCCTGGGTTAGTTTATGTGATAAATTAGTTTACATTAGTTTGAGCAGACGACAAGATTTTTACATTGGCTTGATTACAAGACTTTAGCTATTAGTATTTGATAAGACTTTTTAAATCAGCGGATTCCACCCTGGCGTTTGAGTATACGGACAACCTATGAGGTCGATTACTGGTTTATTTCCTACCATTTGATAACCCGAGGTTTTCCTTGCCTATGAGCAATAGCTTATTACCTACTATCTTGTATATAACATAAGCAGGTAGTCAAGTGTAGGGACTGATATTAAACTGCCAGTGGTAAATGTGGGCACAACATGGCATTGGTAAAATACTGGTCTTACCGTTGGCTAGTGTCGTGTACCCGGGGTGCACAGTAGCTTTAGACACCTGTACTGATTGTTCGCTGCTCTCTTTACGGAAAAGGTCGTACTCTCCTGCAACAGCCTCTATTTTGGCGCCAGCCCTGTCACAGAATACCTATCAGTCAAAATATATTTTTGTTTTCTTGGATTTTTCCCCCATTTAATATGATGAAGCTGTCTCTGTGCTGTATGTAATTTTTACAGTCGAAAAATATTATATGTGTTTAGGAGCAAGAGTAAGACATGTGATTAGGAACAAGGTTCCCATTTTCTCCATCTGCTCATCCCCTTCCCGATTCCCTCAACTGCACTCTACCCCACCATCCTACCCCACTTCTCAACATGTACACAGGCGCTGGAGTGTGAGGGAGGTGAGCACAACTCACGGCACACAGTGAGCTGCAGTCAGCAGATGAGTCTGGTCGATGATGGAGGCGCCGCACAGCTCGTTGCCATCGATGCTGAGACGCACCTGCCAGGGGATGGCCTGGCACGACCCCACCGGCACTCCACCCACGATCCTTGAAGACAAGACAAACTCGGAAGCGGACACGCTGGCCAACCTGCTGGCTACTGTGCTGGCTCCGCAATCTGCAGCACACACACACACAGGATCATTTTTGTTGTTATTCTGTTGGGTATTTATTATTTATTTTCTTGTTTTTTTCCTGGTCTCTCATTTCAACAAACTTCACGTCAGGCACTTTAATATGCACACACAACTGACAGCTAGAAAAAAAAATCCACCTGAAATAGTTGAAGGACGACAGTGTTAGCAAGCAAGCGCCTTTGTAGTTATGTTGTAAGCCCACCAAATGAAACAGAAAGAAGAATTCAAAAATTCTCTTACTTTGGATACTTGCGGTAGTTGGAGCTGCTGTTGTTGATGTAGATGTTGTAGTTGATGTTGTCGTAGGTTTTGCAGTAGTGGTTGACGTTGTCTTTGTTGTGGGTGGTTTAGTAGTAGTAGTTGGCTTGGCAGTTGTCGTAGTGGTGGGTCTAGTAGTTGTAGAAGTGGTGGTGGTTATGGTGGTTGAAGTTGGCGCCGGTGGCAGCGGTTGGGAGGAGTTGGTGGTGCACTTAAGGGTGGCGTAGGCGGTCTGGGCCAGCAGGGCGGTGCCACACGGGGTGGTGGGCGACTTGGCATAGAGATCCAGCAGGTAGCAGGCAGCCGGCAAGTCGGACACAGTCGCTCCTGAACAGATGACATCCTTTATTCCGCAAATAAAACATTTCCTAAATGCCTTTTTTTGTAATAATGCAGATTAACTAACGTATAACTGAATATTTTAATAAATTGTTTTCTGAGTTGCTGTAGTTGATATAGTTGGTATGATTAACAGTTAAGGTTTCACGAAAAATAATGATGACATCCATTGCCCCGCAATCTTCATTTCGTTCTTCTTATATTTAAACTAGCAGAGAAACCCGGAGTTGTCCGGGTGTATTTTTACAGTTAACTTTCTGTTAACTAGCTGTCATGTTGCCCGCTCACTTTCCTGTTTTTGAAGCAGATTAAATGTGCCTGTCCTTGCTTTTCTAACGGGATTTTTTAAAAGCAGTTTCTATTGAGGGAGAAGCAATTCACAAACCTGACAGAAGATTCTGAAAATTTGTAGCCACATCTTGTTTCTGTGGGTATAGTGTCGAGATGGCGCCTATTATGGCTGTCAGATTGCCGACGATCCCTTGCTGGGATAAATAGTAGTTCACAGCTGGTTGCAAGAAGTCGTTGGCGAAGTATTGGTTGAGGTACAATACGCTGACTCTTCCCGTAAGTGAACAACTGAATGTTGTCAAAGAAAACGATGATAATCTAATGATTCTCACACAAATGTATTAAACACACTAACCAGAAATAATATGTGATTTTATATTCATGCATCAGTTTTTAGTCGTCCTCGTCGTCATCATCATCATCATCGTCTTTAAAATTGTAAGGTAAAACTCAAAGCACATACACTCCCTGAATCGCTATCTTCTTTTCTAGACTCAGCAGCAGATTAATGAGCTGGTTCTTTTTATCCTGATCCGATGCTGTTGACGACACGAGGAATGTTCTGACAATATCAGGTACCTGAAAACATATCAAGACTAGCATCTGTCACCTGACCAAAGCAGCTACAAAACAAAACATTTAACCCTAACTCACAACCCTTTGGCAGAAAGCAGAAAAAAGATCCGCGCGATGCAGGAGACTTCAGCAAATATAAACATAAACAATAAAATTAAAGGCTCTACAAACATAAAAGGAAAGATGACTATGAACATCAATTTTAAAGACACCACAAACCTTCCTAATGTCGGCATCGGACGTGTCTCCAAAGGCCCAGTCCACAATGGTGTTGAGGACAGTCAGCGTGGAACTGTTTAAGGCGTTTGTCCACGCTTGGCGTTCCTGGGTGCTCAGAAAGCCACTGCTCAGCTTCTTCATGAGGTTCGTGTAGTCGACGACGTCCACGATGGAGCTGGGAATCGCTGTGCTTGCGCACGTCTTGGTGTAGTAGATGTATCGCAGACGTCTTGAGGTTAACGACCGGGTGGCAGTGTTCTGGGTAAGTGTGTTGCACACTAGGTTGTTGTATAGAACCAGGGGCAGGTTTTGAGCTACATTAAAGAAAGCTCTGTACAATGGCGTCGGTGAGGAAGTTGTTGTTGTTGTTGGCGGAGGCGGTGGTGGTGGTGGTGGTGGTGGTTGAGGAGGAGGAGCAACAAAGCGAAAGAATCCTCCAAAGTGACCTGAAGATAGTGTCGCCAACATTACCAAGAGAAACGTTAGCGAAACAAAATGTGTGCTCGCCATTGCGATTCTTATTGCCCCTAGAAATACTTGCCTAGGGTTTAGATATCTACGGCTTCGGTTCCTACTGAAAGTATTTCAGGATCACGGAAAGCTGCAGCCGCAGACCCTCCCTCTAGAAAGTGATGAATGCAGCTGTCCAAGCGTGTTTTATACAGGTTTGTGGCGTGGTTGTCATCCAGTTAAGGTCTACCAATCGATCGTATTGGTTTTCTCTCTATTCGTCATCAGCTGAGCGACTGTCATTCCCCGTCCTTCATCTTGTGGCAAACACTTGGTTAGGACTTAAGAATAAAGGAACATAGTCACCATCACTACCACAAAGGATAGATAGATATTTTCTCGGTCGTCACTCCCACCAAAATCATAGACACCCCAACATCATCCTGAAAAGTCACGTGTATATATATATATTAATATAGACCCTGTCACGAGATTGGTTGTTAATGTTGAAGAACTGATATTTCAGAAATTCTCCAAAATCTTTGTAGCTGTTATGAAAGAACAAATTTCTTCAGTCTTGGTGGATGGAGGAGGGAAGGTGAAGGGGAAAGAGCTGATGTACTCAGAGAAAACCTTCATCTACCAGACAAGTGTCACATCCCGAGAGAGTGTCCTAGACGATATCTTATCCAACCCCTTACAAGCTGAGTACGTGTTGCCAAACCTGATAATCCTCTATGCCAAAAAGAAAATAATTAGAACAATTGCAATAACCCCCCCCCCAAAAAAAAAAAAACAAAAACAAAAACAAACAACAACAACAAACAAAACAAAAAAACAAAAAACAAACAAACAAAAACTGACACAGCATCCCTTGAATACTGTATTTGTGCCAGGACAACCAATCCTAAGAGCGAGATTATTGCAAATTGAATACTGTAATTGCAAACCTGTTGATTCTATTTTTTCCTCGACTCATCACATCATCTTCTTGTCCATTTTCAAATATTCTTTAGATTGTCACTGAGTAAACGAAACGTGAGAAGATACAAACTATGACAGTAACTGTGGAAGGAGAGAGAGAGAGTACAATACAACACAACATTTCCATGGCGGGGATAGTGTGTGGACTCACGCAAGTCAAACATTCGGCACCGGCACAGGTGGTACAAACGTGACGAAACACTGTTGCTAGACTTGCAGATAAAACATATGGGCCATTGCCCTCCTACAGATATCGAACAGACAAGAACAGCTTGCAAGATTTTGGGCAATGCGATGCATATTTTTTTTCTTGAAGTAAAAGGACGTATACAAGTCATTTGACGATAAGTTTTGTTTGTCCTGTTCCAGTTGCTTTAAACTATTTTTGCAGATATTTACATTCTCTCCTCCTCCACACACATACACACAGTATTGCATCTTCACATTGAGACATTTACGATCGTACCTCTAAAAATTAAAAGACAAAGCTGTCTTCTAACAGAAAAATTCAGAATCCTAAAACATACATTTGCAATTTGTAAAGGGCTTTTTGGGTTTTCACTTTTGTGTATGTTTATGTGGTCAGTTTTTCATTAGTTACAGACACGTGGCCATTTCAGCTATTTGTTGTCGTTTGTACCATATTCTGAAGTTGAATGCATGTAATATTTTAGTTAGGTAAGCTCTTATAGAAAAGACCGATTGTGATCCCCACGTTCAATGCGCCACAGCTACCTGTAAGAGAAACAGGAGGATGACTATTGAACAGACGGGAAAACCAAGAGGAATGGAGATCATAGGAGATAGGAGGAGTACATTGACTTATATTGATGTTGCAATTGCCATCCTGGTCTACGAAGACAGCCCCTTCTACAACTGTTTCTCCCTGAATCTGTCGAAAAAGCCACTTTATATGTTTCGCATTCCTTTTCCATGTTCCACACCATTTCATATTTTTCTAGTCAACGGGAGATATGAGTGCTAAGACTTGAAATCTTCATATGTGGATAACATTATCTTAAAGCAGCTTCTGTGGATGATACGCTGTATTGCGGAAGAGATTCTTAAGATATGGAACTTATAAGACTAACCCTACAGCAAAATTATCTCGTCAGTTTGGTTAATTCATTAACATACTAATTTCTCAAATATGAACAATTTCCTCAGTTCTCTTTATAGGAACAATTCTCCAGATAGTTCCCTTCCCGAAATACAGACCTTTTAACACCAAAGCTCGTCACCTAGGTTTAGGAAAAAGGTCAAGTACAGGTTAAGAGAAATACTAATGCCAAATGTGAAGCCTCTGCATCAACAGATCTCGAGCTGGAGCCTGGACCGATCGCGGGACAGCACGAGTCGGATGCCGAGTGTGACCTCTTCCGCGCAGCGGATGTACGATTCCGCCTTCTCGTCCTGCCTCGACTCCGTAAACCTCGTCCGACCATCAAAGAGATATGAGATACTATAGCATACTCGTAGCCAGTTCTTTCCGATTTAAGGTTGTGTCCGCTCTCATCTTTGAGATTTCGGGTGTATGTTTCCTGTCATGTTTCCAGCTACATAGCGAGATTTTTTAAAGTTCTCGACGTCGTCCGTAATGGGATGTCGATGGCGGGTTCATTCACCAACAAGATATGGGCAATCTCAACGGAATTTGGTTTCCGTTTGGAAATTCGACCTTTTTTTCCCCTCGAAAACAAAGCTGGAGAGGCTTTGTAGCGTGCTCGACAGTAAAGTAGGTCATTGGGTAAATAGTAAATAGGTCATAGGAAAATTCCCCTGGCTATCTCGCAACACAGGTACGTGAAATGTCGGGATTGGTAAAAGTGCCATAGCTCTGGCATAGCTCAGAATTGACTACCCCTACAGTAAGCAGATTATGTAGCTGTTTATAATCTTTGCTTTCTTAGCTAAAAAAAAAGTTCATACAGAACTTTAAAAAATCTATAGTCTTTTCTAGCCTTTGTATATACTTCGACAGTTTGAACGAGACTTTTCAATATTGTATTTCCGCCTCACATGTCAAAAACCCTTATGCAAGACTCCAAGGTGATAATGCCTTTTTGAAGTCGATGAAATTGTGATAGCGGTCTACCATATTGTAAATGTTTCTCAATCATGATGCGGGGCCTGTTGAAGGTCTAGCTGTTAACTGTGCTCCTGTTGGCTTGTTCATCCATTATCACCCCTTAGCTAAGGGGTTGAGGCGGTTTTATGTCATTTTCAACATGATCTTGCTTTGATGGATTATCAGGCTGATGGCCCAGTAGTTCTGACATTCCTTACTGTTGCCATTCTTTGGTAGGGCTATGACAAGCAGTTGCGGGCATTCTCTGGGCTACTATATATTTTCTCTCTCAGACCTTTCCACACATTGTGGTAGGGTTTCACTGTTTTTTCCCCCATCATGCTTGAGCAGATCTGTGGTTGTTTCTTCTTCTTCTACTTCCCTACTGCCTCTCCGGCTTTTGAGAGTATCACCTCTTTGATGTTTCTAGAGAGATTGTTTGCATCCCAGATGACTATGTGGAGGAAGGCAAATCTGCCTTCTAACAATGTTTAGGTCTCGCAGCTTGTCCAGGTCACAGCAAATTCGTGGAATGAATTACAAGTTTCACTTACAGCTTCAACCTTAGGCTTTTTAGGATCAGGTTGTTGTCATTGTCAACATGTGCGCCTGGATATGCCCTCCTTTAGAGGTTTGGATGTACACTTAGATAGAGGGGATATATTGTGGCGTTTGGCAGCGTGGCGAATGGAGATCAGTTTTTTTTTTTCCGGAGATAGGGGAACAACTGATGACTGTTCCAGCCACTTCCTTATGTACGAGAAATCCCACACCATGTTTGTGTTTTTTTTCCCTCCCAGCTTGTACGTGACTTTCGTCCACTATTTCTCCAAATCACGTTCATCCGATCTCTGCCAGGCCCATGTTATCCTCATTGTAGTTCATGTTTCCTTACGTTTGCTGTCTATATCACGTTATTAAATGAAATATAGATATCGAAAATCGAATTGTAAGAATACTACTATTTATTTGAAAAATAATTACAATTATAACCATTAATACAACGGGCCTAGTGGGAGGAGGACCCTAGCTGTGGTGGCTGCCGGGGTCACCGTGACGTCGGCTGACCTCCCAGTCCACGGGAGACAATTCACGCAACCTTGAATCTCCGCTCGCTGCTTCAACGATCTGCGTAAACATCTACTGTTGTTTTCGGAAGGAGTCAGGTCAATAAAATGAGTGTTTTAGTAGGTAAGAATACAGCAGCAAGAGCTTATTTAATCACATGGGTATTCGATTTAAACCTTGTCACATTTGAGGTTAGAATGGCGAAGCAGTTGGCTGACCAGCGACTGTAGTAGATGCGACGCAGTGTCAGAGTTTGTTTCATTATACTCTGGTGCACACAACCTGCAATTACGAAAAATATTATTGCACACAAATTAACTTTGATAAATAATGAAATATTAAGCGTTTCTAAGTTTTATCATTATAAATTGTGTGGCAGTCTGCGTAACACGATATCATGATTATGCAAGTACATGCAGTAAGCAAACAACATTCAACCTGTCATGTAAAAATTACATCTTGACTATAATTAACTACCCCGGCAAGTCGACAACAGTGAGCAAGAGCGATAGCATCACAGCAAATACAGAAATTTATTTATAACACATATGTTACTCTTTTGAAGAGATATTTGACAAAATGACCACCACTATTTGATAACAATATTTATATACTACTTTGAAGTCATGCCATTGCATGTGTTTAAAAAATAGAGTTTATGAAGTGCATTTATCAGTCTAGAGGTGGGCTCAATGCACTATGCTTACAAGATGTGTATATTTAGGTTTGTGTGCATGTTTACATGTTTTTGTACATAATTTTCATACACAATTTTCATACATGCTAAAGGTGGAGGATCTGGTTTCATTGGACGACATCTGACCAAAGTCCTGAAAGATAAAGGCATGACAGTCACCATGGTATCTCGAGAAGCTGGGCCTTCACGAATCACCTGGGTGAGTGTGTGCAGTAATAGCCTGTGCACATGACGGCAGCAGTAGTTGTACCTATGGCACATGTATATGTGTGTGCTTGTGCATGTATATGTGTACATGTGGATCTTTATAAAATTTGTATATGATTTGTTTATGCTTATGTGCAGTTTTGGAAATGCTTTCTGATAGTTTGACATGTTGTTACTGTCAGTTTGTCATTTACAAAATTCTAATCAGTTATTCAGCGACAGCATATACATAAATACTGTTAAAAACAATGCCTCCAGCAAAAAGTTGTCAAGTGCAATAAATCTGTTGATTCCAATGTGACTACTGTTATTTTATTTATCTGATTTAGCTATTTAACGGAGAACAACTCAGTTGTATTTCCAAAAAGGCCATTTCCACCAGTGCATAGATGTTATCAAGATAATACAGCAATATAGCTAAAAGTGAATGTTAATTATGCTTAGCCATATGCTAAAAAATTTTGACTTTATTTTGAGAATGTCAGTCTTTGAAGGCTTATGGATTGAAGGGTCATGTCCTCAGATTTTGATAGCAGTTGTATACAATACCATACATCTTTTTTTGTCTATTTCTGTGTGACAGAGGTAGAAATTTTTGTTTATTGGGAGCTCATGAACTGAACAGACTAACCAATGATCTAAACTAGTCATAACATATTTTACTTGTGTCAGACTTAAAAAAAGAATAGAAATGTTTATAAATAATACAATAATTTATTGTATGTTTCTGGTGTTTATTGGACAAAAGCTATCATCTGGTGGAAAAAGATTGTGCAGATTTTTTTGATGCATTTATTTCAGTCAGATATCCAGCGCAATGGGCTGCCACATGAGTGTACTGCTGTTGTCAGCATGTCAGGGGAGAACATCTTGAACCCCATGAAAAAGTAAGTTTTCTATCATGTTGAAGCTGAATAACTCTTTGGTACTGGGCCTTTTTTTATTCCCCCTTACCACCTTATTAATTTTGGCTATGCCTGTTATTGATTATGATGAAAATGTTAATTACCAAAAAATCTTCATCAATAATGCTCAAAAGTAAAACTTTTTTTGTGCAGATGGGATGACAACTTTAAGGCTGCAGTGTGGTCCAGCCGAGTAGACTGCACCAGAACACTGGCTAATGCGATCATCTCTGCAAAGAACCCACCACGTGTCTTTATCTCCTTTTCTGGTGTTGGTTAGTTGCAATGGTATTTCTGATTGTTTTCTCCTGAAAACTGAGCAGGTTCTTTATTGAACTTGGTTTAATTTGTTTATCTGGGTGTAAATGTTTGCTTTAGCAGCTTCAAGAATTACCCACTTTTATAGAAGGAAATTTGCAAAACAGAAATATTATGGAATGTGGACAATGTGTCATACAGCAGCAAGAACGTTGGAGACCACTAAAAACATTAGAACCTACATGTTCTACAAAGGCCCTTAAGAACAAGATAAAATTCCAGATCACATACTATAGTTTCAGACCATACTGAGTAACAACTTAATGAAATTTTACTGCACTGTTCTGAAAACACAAGTCTGTACTGTATGGTCATCCTTTTACCCATGCTTAATTGCAAGCTCGTGTTTTCATGTTCCTTTAAGTATAGCTTTTGCTTGCATTTAGTGATTTTCTTATTTCACTAACTGATCTGTTATATGATGTTTGTCAAAGCATCATCATTTTTTAATGAATGAATCCACTTTGCTGTTTGAATGTTGCCATTAGATGCAGAATTTTTATTTCATCAGGATTCTACAAGCCAGACCCTGTGAAGGAGTATGATGAAGAGAGTCCTGGTGGGAATTTCGATTTCCTTTCAAGACTTTGCACAGAGTGGGAAGATGCTGCTAAACTGCCTAAAGATATTGGTGTTAGACAAGTCATTCTCAGATGTGGTGAGTTATGTGCTTTTCTGTCAAGAATCAGTCTTGTTTTGTGTGCAGTTTAAAAGATTTGTTTTCAGCTTATGCTCATACTTCCTGTCCTTGAGTCCCAATCATTTGTGAAGTGATGAGTTAACATTTGAGATCTAAAGTTTATATGATAATTTATCATTTTACACAAACCCTGTGAGGCATGCTGAGTAATTGAGTGAAGTGGAACAAACAAACGTTTTGTTCTTGTAAAAACATAAAACATTGTAAATAAAATTTTAAACAACAATAAAGCAGTATTTTAGTAAGTAAAGATACCGCATATATTCTTTTAATGATCAGTCAGCAAGATGTATGAAATTCACCGAAAATGTCAACAGACAGGTAAATAACATGATTAGTGTTACCAGATGACAGTTTTGCAGAAAGGACAGCTTAATTCGAAGCTTCACTCTGTACTGTATAGCTTTTAAAATGTAGACATACAGTTCCATATTTTCATGAGTTATCCAGAAGGTGTGTTACAAGGGAATGTCAGAATCTAGATCTGGGTGAGCAAGCTGAATGTCACCCTACTTCAGCAAATAAAAAACCATAAACAATGTTTGAGAAAGAATTTTTTCCAAATCCTTGAAGAAAAGGGCATTGTTAGATGTCTTACTTCTGGAATAAATAATAATTTTTTTGCATGCATTTTACTGAAAATGTTTTAGGTATAATTGTCCATCTGTTACTGTCTCCTTAAAAATCACACGTGTGTACACACACACACAAAGGGGTTAGTAGGGCCTCTAGTTAATATTGAGGGAGGTACCTTACATTTTAAAACTGCATTGTATACGAGGGGAACTTAATCGTGACTTCCTAGTTTAACATCATCAGTCCTTTGTCTTAGTTATGGAAGGCATAGAGGTCAAATGAGCTATTTGATTCTTTTTACTGAATGGTTCTTGTTTTTCCACAACTCAATACTTGTGATTCTTACATCACCAGACATTCAACAACTTCAGCTTAGGATTTATTCTGACACAACTTTTAAATTATTTGAATTATAATTTTGGCTTCATGTTAATAATAACAGTACTTTTTTTGTGCAGGGGTTGTGTTGGGACGAGATGGAGGCATGATTAAACAGATATACTGGCCATTTTTCTTTGGTGCTGGGGGGCGCATCGGTGCAGGAACCCAGTGGTTTCCCTGGATACATGTTGCAGATGTTGCTGGAATTGTAACACATGCCATTGAAAATGATAAGGTTTCTGGTATTTTGAATGCTGTTGCTCCTCACCCAGCCACAAATGCAGAATTCACTAAAACATTTGCATCAGCATTGAGGCGGCTGGCAGTTTTTCCAATTCCAGGCTTTGTCATGAACTTTGCCTATGGTCCCGAAAGAGGAAAGGTGGTGTTGGAAGGACAAAAGGTCATTCCTAAACGTACTTTACAGTCTGGATACAAGTTTGTTTTTCCTGACTTAACTTCAGCATGCAGAGACTTGACATAGACATTAATCATGAACAGCACCGGTGGAAAATATGCTTTTTCTTTTTTATGTGAAAGAAAATTTCTTGTGTGTTAAAACCCCTTCCATTTGTTACCACTTCGTAAGTACAACAATCTTTAGCCTAGGATGCTTGTGAGTCTCTCAAAGTCATCAGAGTCACTCAATCCATCTCATCAATGAATTTAAATCTAGAACTAGCAAAATATAATTTTTAATGTTTCATAGAAAATTTTAAGACTTTTTTGTTGCCATGTTGGCTGCATTTTAGGCATTGCCCATGTGTTGGTTCTGAATTGTGTTATTGAAAAGAGTCACTTGACCAGCGTCATCACTGGTTGTTCAGCAGAAGCAAAGAGAGGTGAATGTTTTTTCTTTTAACCTGCAAGTAATGCATCAGTATCTGTAAATATGTTACCAGACCAGAGAATGTCTTCATTAGATCTGATGAATCTGCAGTATAATTTCTGGAACATAAAAATTTTAAGATATTGTGAATCTTCTGAGTGGAGCTTATGTGTTCTGTATGTTTTTGCTAAATGCAGAAAAACTGTGACCAGAAGAATTAAGGCCAGTAACTCACATTTAAATTATTTGGAAATTAAGGTTCAGACTTAGTAATCTGTTAGTTTGTAGCTATTTGTAAATTTGTTTTTGATAATAGAGACTGTGAGAGTGTATGAACACATGCATATGTGTGATGTACAAGGGATGTTCCGCTTCTGCCCTGACCAGTATTTTCGCGTCCTTTCAGCAAGTGCAGACTTGATAGAGTGATTCTTCAAGGTGTCTCCACATTTTCATCATTTTTTTCCCCTCCTGGCTTTTCCAGGATGGAGAAGATAACATGACTAGAAACCCTATAATGTCTCCACTGAATGAAGAGACGGAGGCAGGGCATTCAAAATACTCTGATTTTATTATTTGTAGTAAAAGTTTGCTCCAAGATAAGCCCATGCTTCTGTATTTCATTTCTTCATCCTGAAAATGCAGTGAATGCACGTTTTATATAGAAGACATGATCTGCAATGTAGAACAATGCTAGACACTTGTCAGCGTACAAGGGCTTTTCATCTTCTAGAGGTCTGAATAAGGGTTCCCAGTCACTTAATCCCCAGACACTTCATCCCCAGACACTTCATCCCCAACGCTTCATCCTTAAAATGAAATTTTAACTATAAAAATTATGAAGCCGGCGAAAGATTTAACTGAAATTCAAATAATTATCTTCATATAAACATCACAATAAGTTTTACAATTAAAATAAATATTGAAATACATTAATAATATTCAAATCATGCTATTAACTTCAACGTCATTTGAACATCTACAACAGTGATGCCCAACCTTTTTCGGCCTGCGGGCCATATCCATTTCGGACAGCCGTGTCGTGGGCCATATCCATTTCGGACAGCCGTGTCGCGGGCCACTTCACCGCGAAAATACAAAAAGGAAAAAAAAATAGGGCAGATACCATTTTTTATTAGAAACAAGTTGTACTTACCATTAATTATGTAGTAATTAGTGGGATATTTGAAGTTGTTTACCCAAAACCAACTTCTGAATGTCCGGCCTCATCGTAGAGACACCAAGTCGGAGCACTGAATAGAAATGTTCGTCCATCGAAAAAAAGATTGGGAAACTCCCCTACGTGGGGATAAATACTTCTTCCCTTTTTTTTTTTTCGTTTTTTTAAGGTCTTCTTTTATTACTAACATGCCGATTTCCTGCACTGTGGGCAGAAGTTTCGCGGGCCGGATGGTTGTGCATCCCTGATCTACAACATTAGTTAAAGTATTTTAATTGTAAAACTTATTGTGATGTTTATATGAAGATAATTATTTGAATTTCAATTAAATTTTTCGCTGGCTTCATAATTTTTATATATAAAATTTCATTTTAAGGATGAAGCGTTGGGGATGAAGTGTCTGGGGATTAAGTGTCTGGACACCCTGAATAAGCTTTAGTCATTGTTTGGCTGACATGACTACATAGGTTAGTTGCATTATTGTGCTTTGTGACTTCTTCATAACTATAAAAAATTGTTAAGCATATAAAACATCTCTTGTAAATCTAATACATTGCTTAAATTATTACTGTAACTCATGTGGAGTGTAATGTGTTCAAAAAAAGTAAGCTGTGAGATTTAGACATTAATGACTCTGCTATCCCCCTCTCCCCCTTTTCACAATCTGCCTTCTCAGTCTCTTGGTCACCTTGGTACAATAGACTTTTTTTTAAACGTTTCCTACTGGGGATTAAACTGATGGCTTGACTGCTTCTGTGTACTCAGCTATTTGTTTTAGTTTGCATGACTAGAAAGATTTTGTCTGTTTGGATGCACTTCTACTAGCCTTTAAAACAAGATCTGCTAGACTGCATAAGCAAAAATTGCACATATGCAAAGTTTTATAAGCTATTCAAAAGACTACAGATCCCTCTGATGTGTATTTGTAAATTTCACCTCATCTATCTTAATGTGCCTCATCTGCTTTCATTTGGGAGTTACTTTTGTCATGCAGCAGTCAGCTAAAATGCTTGTATATACTTTATTGGCATTTTTTCAGACTGCTATGTTGTGCATATGGTCTCTGGTGCCTTGTGCAGGACTATATTACAGGAGAAATACAAAAAAGTTAAAACATTGAACAAAAGAGTTTTACAGTAATACTTGCCTACCAATGTATTTGTTAATGAAATATAATGCGAAGCACCAATTTTCGCGATAATACAGATAAGGCTCATTCTCCTCGCTGATCGTATGGTTCACTCGCTCGATGTTGAAGTTTTAAAAAAGTTTTCTGCTGTAAAAGGATGTAGGGCTCGCTGCTCGAATTTAATTAATATAAACATTTTATTGAATGATGAGCTTCAGTGCTATTCATTTCCTGAAGTGGGCGTGGCCCGCGAATGAGAGGGTACTTACGTATCGCATTCACAGGCTCGAGATACTCCTACTTGCCACACGAGTTAATGAAAAAAAAGAAAATCGTTTTAATGCCTTTACATTAACTACAGAAGCAGTTTCTAAGCTCTTAGAAAAAGAAGCAAGAAGCACAAAAGGAAAGAAATTGTCGTCTGTCAACAAAGTGGTCTCCCGTTGAAAGGAAATGACGTCACGAACTCCTGCCACGGGTCGACGAACTTTTTTTCCCTGCTTAAATTACTTCGCACTGCCGGTAAGACTTTTTTAAAAAGAAGCACTATATATAAATAAGAATTTTTAAAATAATGGACTGTAGTATTAATATTACAAAATAAATGATAACCATTTTCATATATTTGAATTACAAGAAAGATCTTAATTATGCTTATTACACTATTTTCTGTCGCGGATGAGTATATTTTCATCGGCACAGAAGCCATCTTGGCATGAGGCTGTGTGTTATCTGCTGTTTGTTGTGCGACTGATTTTCGTCAACTAGTTTTGAAGGTACGTGATTATAATGGTCTACAAGACAGTCGGGAAATAGATCCATGCTTCATAGGGTGCGGTTATTGTTTATTTAGAAGACAGGGACAGTCAGTCATTTCGTTGATTTGTCTACCTTTTATTTACTGCATATATGCTAAACAGCAATTTAGAATGAAATCACAGGTAGAGCACTTGCCGGAGAAAAAGCTACATGTAGAATTAAGCATTGGTTATCATATTTCGATTAATATTTAACATATCCAGGATTTACATTGTGTTTTATATTTTGTTTTCTTGAGGCAGATGTGTTAAATGAATTGTTAAAACCACTTTACCTACCGTCTGTTACGGTGGCATAGTCATGAGAACTTTTAATTATGATTCTATGACTTCATGTAATGTAGGTGTTGTCATTTGAGCAACTCCCATTTGCAATATATCTGGTCGTAACTTAGCCATAGAAAATACTCATTACATAATTTGCTGTTGTTATCCCCCAAAATATAATACTAATATTGTAAACCTGTTTTGCTGAGTGCTTGATTAGGCAATTTGATAAACGGAAATGACTAACTACAGGATCAAAATATACAGTCAATGATACTTAATATATTGCAGCAACAGGTTACTGTCTTGATTGTTTACCTGTTCATTGGCCTCGGCGCTTGGCATCAATGTTCACTAGATAATTATTGAGGTGTAAATTCTGCTTTTAAAAAGTAGTACATTTAATAGTTTGTTGCCATTTTATAATAATTGCCTGTTATATATTTCATACAATGAAGGTAGCATGTACTGTGAGCATCAAAGGATTCCACACTTTGACCCACATGGTGGTGGATTAGCAAACCTTTTGAGTTTTAGTTTATTTTTTTTAGTCACTTCCTGGATATTAAGTTTGCGAAGCGTTGTTTTGTATTCTGGGTAACCGCATATGTAGATGCATATGTACATAGAGAATCAAGATTACAAAACAAAAAAACAGAAAGAAAAACCTAAAGGAGCCCTAAAGCTTTCAGTCCTTGAAGTTGTCTTAACAACTAGCAAGTAAAGAAGTTGGTGTGAAGTATATTTTACATGATTATATGGTGTGCATTTTGTCCTTGAAATTAAGCACTAGCATTTCAGCAGTATTAAATCATTGGTTTATTCGTCATTTTTATTTGCTGTATTTGAGTTTGGGTTTTTTTTTTTTTGTTTTTTTTTGCAATATTGACAATGATCATGATACCTCAAGTTTTAGATTTTCTTTTGGTTAGTTTAGATGCTTTTGTCTTAGCTTTATTTGTTTTCTGTTTTGACAGAGAAATCTACATCTTACACATTTGTAATGAATTTCGGTGTAAGTTCTTTTCCTCCCTCATGTTTGCTATAACATTTTTAATATGGTTGTGCAGTTATATATATATATCCTATTGTAGGCATTTAAGGGTAAATGTTTTAAATATATATTTTAAATATAAATAACTTTTCTTTAATTTTAACAAATGTTCTTTTCTGCTGTTATTATACAGTGTACTTTGTAGTAATTATTTCTGACATTCTGATACTATTAGCAATGTGTGAAGGAATAGTTCTTTACTTTTTGTTATGAATATGATTATGTTTTGCAAAAGTTTTACTGAGAATAATTATTAAATATTAATGAAATAGTTCTTTTATTAGCCTTTCCTTTATTTATTGTTTGCTACCAGAACTGAAAGAATGCTGCAAATCTTAGACAGTGACTTCAGTAATTATTTAGAATTTTGAATTTTTCGATGATGTTAATCCTCTTACTGAGAGAATAATACAAGAAAGCTTGATGGAAATTTTCTTAATGCCTTAAAATTTTGTGAGATTGCTAGTAGTTTGCAGCATACTTTTAATACTGATTTTTTTTAAAGCCTGAATTATTTTATATTATTTACTACTGGTTACATACATTTTTATGTTCTTTCTTGGCATGTCTTGTGACAGTGGAATTGCTGGTTTATAAATGTTATATTTTGACAAAACAATAATTTTTATGCACTTTTTTCTGTGTATTATAGTCACATGTAATGATTAACTGCTTTTACTATTGCCTCAACTGTAAATACATAATGCAGTAATACAGGTGTAGGTTTTTGTGTAGACTTGCTTGCTTTGACAGTCTTGCACTCTTCCTTCACTCTATATAATTGTTTAGATATTTGGTTTAATTAGTCCTTTGCTCTTTTAAGTTTGTGTGTGTGTGTGAGACGGAAAAAGCGTTTTTTTTTTAAGCCATGTTAGGTAAATTCTATTTAAAAAGTTAGTATCTAACACTAACATTAAAACTTGACCAGTATGGAAAAGAAGTTGATGTGTCACAAAGGAGACTTGGAATTGAATTTTAATTTTAAATGATGATTTAAAAAAATTATTTTTTGCAAAAGTCTTGTTTGTGGTCGGTTGGTTAGAAAAGTATGAAATAACCTACTTACAAGCTGGTGGTTTGGTTTATAGGTGACATTGGTCTCTTGTGCCAAAACAAAAAGACTAGAGTGTTGATCACACTGCTCTTGACCTGCAGAGACTAATCAGCACGAACACCACCTTTAACTTGTACCATGTATCTCTTCTAGGCCACGTGTGTACTTTTAATGACACATTGTAAATAGCCTGTACAACTTTTGCCCCTGAAAGGATTAAAGGGATAAATATGTCGGATGTAACTGGATCAGAATGGTATCAGCAAGAAATGGCTTTTAAAGCCTTATATACAAAGTTTTCTGATTTATGGTCCCAAAATAGGACTCTGGTATTTAAGAGAAATTCAAGACACAAGCAGATGGGTGCTGTTAATGCCTGTGGGGCACCTAATGCCCTTTCATGCCATTTACAAACTAAGAATTTTAAGGAGGGGAGAAAGCTACTTCATAGGATACTTGGGTTGTTTATCCTATATGACAGGACTGCTTCTGTAGAAGACTTTGTGCATCTGCATGCACCACACGTGGAAATGGGCAACATCCTTCCTGAACATAGCCTCTGAGTTATTGCATCTTTCCCATGCTATCAGATTCCTTTTGTCATTGCTGTCACCAGGATATAGCCTTAGTTGCTGGCATACTGTAAAACTCCAACAACAAACCATTTTTTCAGTTCATGTAACACAATGGATACAGATAACTAGATGTTGGCAATACTAATTACTATCAGTCCCTTACTTGTGGGGCTTCCAACATTAGAAATCTTGATGGGTAGATGTGGGTTGAGGATTTTCTTTGCAAACCTGAGTGTTCAGTAAGCCTTTTTGAATGCGATATAATGCTGTTGTTTATCCCTAGCTTTAATTGTTTTGATCTCTGTGTTGTGTTGACGAGTTGAGCCCTGGATCTGTGGCACATTTGTTAAGAAGGACAATTTAGCTTGTGCACAAGAAACATCAACGTTCGTTACTACTTCAGTTCTATAAATGGGAGAAACTGGAGTGCAAATTTAATGCTAGTTGTACAATTTGGTTCTGAAGTCTTCCACAAACTGAGGTTTGTATTGTTTGCTGAGTTTAACACACCAGCCTTCTGCAGCCTTCTCATGTAAGCTCTGTATTCTGCAGCTAAAGTGATGTCTGTTACACAGTAAAATCAGATCAAGTATGTTAAAATGTGCATAGATGTGTTTTCTGATGTGTAAGGTTAAAATGATGTTGCTGCATGAGATTAAATAATTCAGATAATTCAGCTACCAATGTTCAGTGCTACCAATGTAATGTTCACGTTCACTTAAATGCATATGCATTTGGCAAGCAAATCATTAAGTATAATTTACAGCAGTAGACCTTCCTCAGCAGCAGCATTATTGTTTGATTTAGTTTTGCAGACACACTTAAACTTGCTGAAGCCCTTTTTCCCAGAATATTTGAATGATATTGCATGCTCTTATTTGCTTTTATTCTTTTTCTTTTTAATCATCCTGTCAAAAATATATTCTGTTTCATTTATTAAGACTGGTCATGAGTAGATATATAATTTGTGTCGCTACTTTTATGAATTGTGTGCATGCCAGTTCGAAGAGATTGACCATCCAAGTTTTTGGTGGTGGGCTGGTGGCAGGAGGGGCAGCATGCATTAATATATTATCCTTTATGAATCGGTTAAAGTGAAATGCATGCAAATGCATATCTGTTCTTGAATTCTGAAATATTTGTCAGCTGATTAAGCCAGTCTTCATAATACAGATCTCAAAATGAGCGTCAGTTCACAATTGTGCGTGAAGCCAGTATGGCTGGAAAATCTGGTGAGCTGCCTTCAGTGACCAGACTGCATTATTAGTTGTTCACTGATATAATTATTTCTGACATTTATACCAAAGCACAGTTACTTTACAGATATTAGCTTTATCCTATTTGTGATTATAACATTTATTGCATAATAAATGTAGGCATATGGCATAAGTAGTAGATTCATAAATTTTAGTCTATTGAAAAATCGCTGTTTTAACCTGTACAAAATTTACAGAATATATATTGGAGAAAAATTATTCTTTCTTTGACTAGAGGTAGTATAAAAAAATTTTAACATTCTTTGCACATCATTGTTTATCCAAGTATAGTTATTCATGTTAATGGTATTACATTGTAATATGTGTACACAGAGCAGATTAATCTTTGCCCTCAGACTTGAGAGGTTGTATTTAAGCTGATTATCTTCTGGTGCTGTGGTTGATCATCAGGCAGCCAGTGTTTGTGACAGGCTAAACAGAACAGGAAAGAGAAGTTCTATTGTCTGTTGCAATTATTTTTAACTTTATGTAGAGTTGTGAGAACCACAATCACCCTCCTTTAAAAAAAAATGTTCTAGATAGAACAATGAATTACCTTGAGTCTACCTGGTTTACTTTCTAGTCTGTTGAGCAGTCTTGTGAAACTAAAAGCTTGAACTTGCTGGACTTCTCTGCTAGTTAGAAGTGTCGGACACTTTACTGATTTATTGGAAGCCTTTGTTGAGTTACCAAGTATTTATCTGATTATTTGCATTTCTTTTCTGCTTTCATGTAGATTGTAAATACAAATGAAATTAAAAACTCCATAAAAGTCTTTCCAAAATATATATATATATGATTGTCATAAGACAATCAAAAACTATTTTATAAAGTTTATTAGTTGCAGAAAAGGATTTTATTTTGTTTCTTCTGATGTTGAAGCATATTTTGGGTATTCTTTAGTGTGATTTTTAATTACTCTTATGTGCTATCATATTGTAGTCGAAGACTTATTTTTTATTTAATTTTCACTACACATAGAATCCTCATCCATGTATTAGCTCACATGCTTGAGACATGAAGTGAATGCACTTTTACAGAACCTGTTAAATGGTAAGGTTAGTTTTGCCGTTAAGTCCCATTGATAAAACGCAAGGGGTTTTGAGACCCAGCAGACTTACAATATATAAGATTTTAAAGCTTTTATTGTCACAGGAAAAAAAGTGAAATTTGAATGTGCGCATGTTGTGCGTTACAAATAAAATTAAGTACAATTTTTATTTTCATCTCATTAACTTCTTTAGCACCCATACTCTGACCCAAGCACAATGCAATTACTGTAAAAGGGAATTTTTTAGGTTTGCATATGCCAAGTCATGAGATCTTGCCTGTGACAAATTTTTGTGGAAGTGTAATGAGACAGTCCTATGCAGGTTTTAACACAAACCATGAAAGAATTTAAGCTCACATGTCTTCTGAAGTAGCTTAATAGTTGTGATTGAAGTTTGGAATATTAAGGTATAAATGAAGAAAATGAATGACGTTTACCATACTCAGGCCATGTTTTTTCAGGTTAGAAAGTTTTGATATTTTACATGAACCCTAAGATCTATCAGAAAATGTTTCTAAAACTACATATATGCTGGCGACAACAAACTAGTGTGTACAAATATACAGTAACGTGTATAGCAAGACAGCAAACAAATTGTGTTGAGGTTTAGGCATGTTTGCAATACTAAGTTGTACGTGCTTAGGTAGTAATGATACTGATAGAGATCACAAATGTGCAGACCAATCATTGTAAGCTGTTAAAGGAATTCCCCCTCCCCCCAACACACATGCATGAGCTAAAAGGTTAAAGGTTGATGTGCCTCATATTTAGAGCTCATTTGTGAAAATAGGTAAGCTCCATCTCGTCAAAATATGCATGTTATTCTGGTTTGTTTTTTCATTGATCGGTATTATTTTATAGCTTTAAACATGCAGCCTGTACATTTTGAGTGGTTTCATTGGATCTTTTCATCATCTCTTAGGTATGTCCTTCATAACCTTGGCTGTTCTTAGAAAGATACAACTTTTACACCTGTGTTGATGAGTGTACAGATGGTTAGGCTAGGGTAAGGAGAAATGCTTTCAGGAGCCAGGCATGGCAGGTCTTTTGATTGTAGTTCCTTCTGTCAATGAGACATCTGCTGTGTGTAACTCACCCATGAAATAGAATAGTACTGGTAGAACACTAGGAGTTTTACAAACAGCTAGACAATATTATAAAAGCAACACCGTACAGGGGCCTCAGACTTCTAGAATTTGCACAGAGCAGTTGATTCACCTTAGCCTATACTCTACACCTTCACAAAAAACTAAGGACACTAACTTAGCACATACCAGATGGATGGGTTTTTAACCAAATCGACTTCATCCTGCTACTTAGACACTGCAGATCCAGCAGCAGCAAGACGTAGACGCGGACATATTCATGTAGTCACCACAACCTTGTCTTAAAGAGCCTGAAGTTGAAACTCCCATATTTTCTTTGATTGGGAGAATCTGCAAGATACAAATGTTGTAGAAATCTTCAAGGCTAAAGTGGGAGGTAAATTCTCTGCATTAAACTTGGTAGACTGTGATGTAGACACCTCCGCTGGAAACATCAAAGAGGTGCCACTGTGAATGGCCCAGGAACATAGGCATCAAAAGAAGGAAAACAGCCCTAGGTTATGAATGTCATCCTAGATCTCTGTGACCAAAGGAGTTATTTGAAGAGAGAAAGGAAAAGCAAACCTGAATTACCTTTCAAGTCCAAAGAAATGTGTCATTAGGAAAGGGATGAAGGCAGCTAAGGTAACTGGATTGAGGGCCAGTGCTGAGCCATAGAAGAAGGAATAACATGGGCAGAAACATTAAAGACCCTCACCAAATCAGGTCAGTTCAAGAGCTCATTCACCAAAGACAGCAACAGCCACCTTCTGACAGAAAGCACTGCTGTACTCTGTAGCTGATGAGTGAACGTTGCAGTCGGTGGAGATTACGCTGTATCTTGTACAGAGAATGTAAAACCAGTGACTTTTTACAAAGCTTAGTCGCAACACTCTTAGGACACAAGTCAGTCTGGCTTAGCCATTTGACCTGACTGACATTTGGAGGGTGGTTGATGTCATGATGGCCAGTTTTGGTTTACTAACGTGAAGAAGTGGACTGGTCATCCTGTGCAGGACCTGCTCAATATCACCCAAGACAGGTGTGAGTAATGGGCTTTGTCAGCTGTGGGAGTATATCCTTATTCCCACCCTCCTCCCACTCCCATTCCCAGGTGTTCGGGTGGCTCAACAGTTGGCGCCTGTCACCGATACACTGAGCTGTCCCGGTTCAGCTCATGTAATGGGCGCTTCTCTATGCATGTGGCATCTGTTTACAGGGTTGGCTGCCTTGCAGTGATATAGCCTTAGTTGCTAGTTTGGCCCCTTCCCTCACGATCACCACCATGATGAATGCACTGTAAAGTTTTTGCTTTCACAAATGACATTCCAAATCAGCTCTGCATTTGCATTGTATTTAGTAGAAAACAACAATGAAGCCTCGGTGCTGTGAGTCAAGTGTCGGGTGATTGCTTACACATGTTCTGTTAAATGTTATTGAGGGTCAGGCATAGAGGTTCTTACCTGGCACATTTTCTCATGATGTGACACCTGTTTATATAACTGCTTAGCTGATCAAGCTTAAAGTCCTGACTTGGGAAGACCAAGCAGCATCTAAGCAAACCATAGCTCTAGTACCTGTAAAATATGGTGCAATATAGGGTTTTCTTGTTGAACATAAAACAAAATGGCTTATAGTTAGTGGAGTAAAATTCTTCAGTTATATGCTAGTCATTCAAAGAGGGTATTTGTTGCAAGCTTTTAGAATGAGGGGTTGGGGGAGATGAGATCTGATTTTATTTACTCATTCTCACATCTGTCATTTTACATACTACGAGTTCCGGAAAATCAGCTCCATTTGCCATATTCTGTCCATCTTAACCAAAAAAATTCTCATCTGCTCATTTGTTCTGTCTAGACTACTGCAATTCTCTTCTTGCTGGCTGTCCACAGTACCTCATTGATAAGCTTCAGAAAGTCAGCTGCTTGCCTTGTTTTCGGGACTTGCAAATCTGAACATGCCATGCCACTTCTTCATTCTCTTCATGGATAATGGACGTTCTCCCACTGTGCTGTTAAGCAGTGGAACTCTCTTCCACATCACATTTGCCACTCGGACTCCATTCAAACATTCTCTGAAAACATTTCTTTTCACAAAGTACTATCCCTGAATTATTATTCTTAACTTTACAATACTGTCTGTGACAGTTGAACATGTTCTCATATAAGAGGCGTGGAAACAAGCTGGATTTTGATTAGCCATTTTGACGAGAAATGTTTCTGATTATTGAGAGAAGTTTTTACACACATGTAGAAAAGTAGCTTGGGTGCATAACTTGTCTTTTTAGCTCAGCATAACATGTAGCATGTGCCGCCGACTGATCTAATTAATGTAGTGTAACAGATGGCGAGGAGAATGCACTGACAATGCACATTAAGGGTTTAGGATCATGACTCGCTCTGAGAACTTATACAAAGTGATGTGCTGGCCTTCAGATTCTATTTTTGTTGGATGCCTAGCATTCAGATCTTTTCTGTTATTTAATATTTTTTGCTTGCAATTAGCACTTTGTATGGGTTGTTACTGAAGGTTAGTTTGAGCCTGTCTGTTGTTAGTATTTTAAAATGTTGACAATATATAGAGCTGCTGATTATCTCACTGGTGATGGTATTGAAAATGGTAGTAATTAATTAGTAAAGGCAGTAGGGGATGCAGTGGCTGAAATGCTTGTCACTATGACAATGAGAATGGAGTCTTATCACAGACTATGGCTCCACCATGCAGAATAGACTGTCAATGGTTTTCTCCATAATTTGTCTATGTGCATGTGAAAAATAATAGTTTTATGCCACATTTGATTCCCACTTCCTAAGATGTGTTTGATATGTTTGTTTATTCTGCATTTGGTGGTTTGGAAAGGTGCAGTATACATACTATTTGCATACTAGTGGTGGTGGTTGTGTATACGCTTGTTCATGTATGAAAATGCATGTACGGAGAAAAAACATAATGGTGTAAGACAGTAAACATTAATATGATTAATTCAATTGATTTACATGATAATAATATAACAGAATGTAACATTGGACGTAAATGTGTTGTATCTGTTGATTCATGAATCACGGGAGGGGACACTTCTATAATTTTCAACATAATCATTTGATAACAACCAAATAATCATCAGTGCAATTGGTCACATTTTAGCTTTTAAATGCTTTGCTGTTTTGTAGATATCTGCCATGCCAACGCCAAAGCGGCTGCGCGATCTGATTCGCGAAATTCGGTCAGCGCGCACTGCTGCTGATGAACGAACTGTGGTGAACAAAGAATGTGCTACCATCCGTGACTCTTTTCGTGATCAAGACAATACTTATCGATGCCGTAATGTGGCAAAACTACTTTACATACATATGCTTGGCTACCCCGCCCACTTTGGACAGGTCTGTATGACTTTTGAGTCATTTAATGTAATAGTGGTGAACACAGGAAAAGCAGTGCAATGTAGAATTAAAAGAGCCAAAACCAGCTTTTGGTACATTTGTTTAAAAGGAAAATGAAGTTATTATGATCTTATGTATATGTGGCTGTGATGGAACGGGGAGGCGCGTCTGTAAAGGGATGGTGTTACCACCTGCCCTTAGGGGAAAGGGGTCCTCTGGCTGGCTCGCTTCGCCGCTTTCACCCTCACACTCAGACACCCGTCCGTTCCACACGTCCGCACGCTCACTGACTGACAGTCGCTCTCCTCGCGTGCGCAAAACACACAACTGACAAAACAGCGTACAAAATAAAAGATTATAATTAGACAAGATAAAAAACAATATTTTAGGTTGACACAAATTGAGACCTATTATGAGTCTCCAAATACATGGACCTTCATTAGGTCACAAAAATAAGAAAAAATGTAAATAAAACAACACACTTTCCTTCTATCACTCTGAATCTTCATACGACGAACGCTCCCCCTGCAGCGTACAGTTCGTCAGTCTCAGATAGTTCTTGTATGGCAGCATCGTTCACGATAGACTGCCTCTAGACAACCAGTAGTGGACAGCCACAGACCTGCCTTGGCACACTACTGTCACTACTGGCTGAGTTGACCCGTCACACACCGATGCCCCTGGCAATGACGATGGCGACGACGTTAGGAGTGAGTTTCCTGACGCACTGTCCCTAGCTCACTGGCATTGCTGCTCCCCTGGTTGCCCCATGCAACGGACGCAGATGCGGTGACGATTTCAGGCGACAGTGGTCCGGCACCGGCTCCAGACGTCCAAGACCCCAGAGGTACACAGGAACAGTAATCACTACTCCCGGCGGTTGCCCCAGGCAACGGGTGGCAGAGTTGCTGTTGCCGATTCTGACAGTGTACCTCCTTCTTGACGTCTGCGAGGATGGAGACCCCTTTCTCACTCCCACAGTTCCAGACTGTAAGTACCAGCAAGTAGCGCGATACGTTCGGTAGAACGGGCCTCCCTCAGACTTGCTGCTTACAGCTGATTCTACGCTCAGAGATGGTAGTCTCTGCTGGTTTTTGGGGAAAAGCCCCGACTAAACATCTACCCCTAACTATATACTAAAGAACACGTGACTACTCGTCACCTAATCTACCTGTGCCTAACGCTATCGCTCTAATACTAACCTACTACTGCCTACTGCGCTAACCCCGTACCTACTACATCTGCCACCCCCGACTCTAGTTCCCGATCTCCTCCATACGTCACGGCGCCCTGTCAAGTCGTAAAAACGGACAGAAAGGTTTCCCCCACTGTCCGCTTTTAGTGAGCACCGCCTACCTATAATTACTTACACCCGCTGTTGTTCTGGCCTTGAACCAGGCTGGTTCATGACAGTGGCTTAGAGCCAGCATACAAAACATCCAGGAATAATTCTATCCATGATAGGTCCAGGCAGTTCTAGTAAGACTCCATGCACATAATGTCCACTTTTTCTGCCTCTTTCTGACTTTGGTAAATTGACACGCGTTTTGGATGTTTATCTGGTGTTCAGCTTAATTCTGTTCTTGATATCCTGCCTACTAGAGAGCTACTAGATTTTTTGACATGGGACACTAGCAGTTTCTGTCCGTTCATACTGAACTTGATAAGTGATGTGTAATGTGTGAATAATAATTTCAGTTGCATGCTCTAAGTGCTTCATTCATGCCATTGTCCTGTTAGATATGAAATCTTCATTCATGCCATTATACTGTTAGGTATGAAATCTTACCCCAAGGGTTTGTCATGGTTCTTCTGTTGATACCGCTATGCAAATGATCTTTATGTATTCTCTTCAGCTTGCAATACCTTTGCATAATTGAAAATCCTTTGTACTTGCTTTTTGCAGCTGGAATGTCTGAAGTTGATTGCATCACCACGTTTTACAGACAAACGCATTGGATACCTGGGGGCCATGCTTCTTTTAGATGAGAGACAAGATGTACATCTCCTTATTACCAACTCCCTAAAAAAGTGAGTTGGCTTGATTTTATTTGTAGTGGGTTTGTAAAATGTCAGGGATTTTTTATCATTTATATTTTACTCTGTTAAATTGACTGTTCAGACAAGAACTTTTTTCACACAAGAGAAAGAATTTTCTTCTAGAAGTTTTACAGTCTTGCATCAAGTAATCCTTTAGAGCAGTGGTTCTCAAAGTGTGGTCTGCGGGCATAAGTCAGGTGGTCCGCGGCTGACAGTCGTCATATGTCAGCAAAGTGATGTTTAAAGTGATACATTCATCCTATTAACATTTTAATTACAAAGAACGAGGTATACGTAGTTTTATGTCATCTTATTACTATACTACTGTCACAGAAGTACATTTAGTTTTGAATTAAAATGAAACAAATGCGGCAATTTAAATTTGAAATTCATAGTACAGACTGATTTTTAGGCCTTGGTGGTCCACCATATTTTTTACTTAGGCCTTGGTGGTCCGCCATAGTTTTTACTTAAGTAAAGTGGTCCACGGTCCGAAAAACTTTGAGAACCACTGCTTTAGAGATGTAATATTTTCTTCTGCATGGTAAATAGTGATTCACACCTTTGTGATAGAAATAGAGCCTTAACATTTTGGCTTATGATTCCAGTGATCTTTCACATCAAACACAGTACATTCAGAGTTTAGCCTTATGTACCATGGGTTCTATTTGTTCCACGGAGATGAGCCGTGACTTGGCTGGTGAGATTGAAAAGATGATCAAATCCTCCAACGCTTACATCAAGAAAAAAGTAAGAGCATGCTAAGAAAGCTCCAAGTGTTCGAATTTTCATAAGTTGAAATTGTCATTGTAGCTTTGTTGCTGTCAATATCTGTTGTTGTTTTTTCCTTTTGCTGTAATGCCTTAAGCCATTGTGTGTATTATAGAAGGTCAGTGGATCATTTTTTAAAATGTCATCTTCCTTCTAACTATGAGTTTCAAAAGAGCTAACTTTCTGCAGTTTCTGTATGTGCAACATCACTTTTATCAATACTTAGACTGTTAAAAATATATTGACATAATGTATGCAATCATTACATTGATCATCAGAACTATAATTGTTTTTGTAGGCCATCCTGTGTGCTTTTTGCATCATTCGCAAGGTACCAGACTTAATGGAGATGTTCATTCCAGCCACACGCTCCTTGCTGAATGAGAAAAACCATGGTAAGGAGTAAGCTGCAAAGTACATGAACATGATATACAGTAGACATAGTAGCAGTGATGTCATACATTAGACATAGTATGGTAAACAGTAGCAGTAGGTGAACATACAGTAGATGTAGAATGACATACAATAGCTGTCATTAATAGAGATTAGAATATAATGCCTGCCAAGACCACAGACTTTGTGGTATACAGTAGAAGTATGTGAACATCATGATGATGTAGATACAGTAGATGTTATAAAAAGAGGTGTCATAAGTAGAGATTAGACTAGTTACTAGTAGTCCCTGCCAAAATTTTTTATGGCTTTTAGAGTTGACTGTAACACTGCGTGCATGCTTTCTGAAATCTAAAGGCATACCTAAGAAAACATCTGCTCTGTAGAAGCCTGCAAGGTCGACAGAAATTTTTGTCCAAAAATATAGCTCTTCAGATCAGTTTCCTGAAGGTTTCTTTAGTGCTGTGTGATTAGCTTCAGGCCAGACAAATCTTCCATCACTGAGTTTCTGAGGAAGATTTTCAGGGGATTTTGGTGGTGAGTCAAGAAAGCAGGTACATTCCTCCTAAAATAATCTGCCTTTAACCATCAAAATGTTGCACTTCAGCTTCCTGAATCATTGTATGAAGAACAAAGTACTCTCTAATTTGATTGATGAGGTCAGCAAAAGGTATGCTGCAGATGGAAAAGAATGATTAGATTTGTTAAAGTATGTCAAACAAAAATGGGGAGAAGGAAGCCATTTATGTTCTCAAGTGGGATAAGGTGCTATACCTTCAAGACAGAAATATTTTATTTTGGGCTAACATGTTAAAGGTTCTTCAAGTGTTTTCACAGGCCTACTTGCAGAAGGAATATTATTTCTGCACGTTGAACTTAACACACTTGAAGAGTCAAGTCACACTTTGGCCCAAAGAAAAACAGGACACTTTTAGAATGATGTCTAAAACTAGAAGCTGAGTTATCCATATGCTTTTAAGAACCAAAGACCACCTCAGCCAGCAACAGAATACTCAGCACACAGCCCAGAGAAAAAGAAATCCTCATACTTTCAAAAAGCAAGCAGAATCAGCAGAATCTTCTTCAAGCAATAAGAATCTGCTCAATCTGCTTCTTCAGGGCCTTAAAGAAAAAAAAAAAAACTAGCAAACTCAGAGCAGCTACCAAAAGAAGTGAACTGTGCCATCAAGAAAGGAATGAAGGCAGCTATGGAGAATTGGATCAAGAGCCAGTGTCGGGACATAGAGGATGGAATGACACGAGGTGACCGCAAGAGTGCTTACCAACTACTAAGGACCCTCACTAAGACAGATCAGCACAAGACCTCTGTCATCGAAGACAGCAATGGCCACCTCACAGAAAGCAATGCTGTACTCAACCAATGGACTGATTACTGCAAAGGCCTGTACAACTTCCAGTTGAGACCAACGCCAACATCCTTCTAAACAACTAGACTAGAGACATTGAACCTGCAGACCTACAAGTTGTTCCAGCTGAGCTGCTCAAGCAAGGTGGGGAAGAGACTACAAAGTTCCTGACTGTCCTGTGCCAAAGAGTCATGGATGTAGTCACTAATCATACCCCTCCCCAAAATAGAAAACAGCAAACAGTGCCAGAACTTTAGAAGCATGCCTTATCAGCCTCCCAAGCAAAGTCATGCTGAAGATCATACAAAACTGCATCAGAACAACTGCAGAAGACCTGCTAGCAGATGAACTGGCAGGATTCAGACCACATAGAAACACAGTTGAGCAAATCTTCTCGTAGAAAAACATCATCAGCATGAGCGGGACCTCTACCACAACTTCATTGACTTTAAAAAGATTTTAAGTTAGTTTAGTATGAGGGGCATGTGATGCAAAATTTAGCATCAACAAAGGCCTCATTCAAGTCATCAAAGCACTATGCAATAGCTCGAGTACAGTACTGCTGAACAGCCCAATAGGAGCTTCCCTTTGAATTACAGTAGGTGTACGTCAAAGATGTCACCTATCACCTATGCTATTTAATATCTTCCTGGAGAGTATCATGCTCGAAGCTCCCCACAACATGCTTCCATCTCAAATGGTGGAAGACTGACTTGCAACCTATGCTTAGGTCTGTTAGCAGGCACTAAAAAGAACTGCAAGACCTCACCAACAGACTGACAGTTCAAATGCATATGGCATGGAGACCAGCATTGAAAAAAGCAAAATTATGGACAATTGCAGCAGCTAAGCAGAGATCTGTACAGCTCGAAGAGGAAAGTAGCTTCAAATACTTGGGAGCCACCCTCTCCAAGGATGGCAGATCCATACCAGATATCCGTATCAGGATCACAACAGCAACAGTGGCAATGGCTAGACTAGACAGAATCTAGCATAGTCATAAGATACAGTTCACAACCAAGTACAAGCTGTACAAATCTCTGGTAGTGCTGATCCTGTTCTTACGGATGTTATGAAGACTTTGCTCACCCTGATGGAAAGGAGAATTCAGGCATTTGAGAACTAGTGCCTGAGGAGGCTTATCTGGATCTTATACAAAGAACATAGAAGTAACAACTTTGTACAAAACAAGATTGCCACACTCGTGGGACTTCAGGAACCTCTCAACAGTGAGTGACAAAAACAAGTTGTACATTCAAAGAAAAAGCTTCCACAGCCAATAAATGTAATAGATATTTCACCGTATTTTAAATTTAAATGGTATCTATTGTTTTTCTGTTTTATTTAATTTTGGTACAAATCTTATTGAAGTTGCTAAAAAACTTAGTATTATAGCGAATCGACACCACTTAAAGTTGTACCTGATTTTTTTTAAATCTTAAAACAAGTTTTTAGGGACATAATGTCAGAGTATTTTTATAGACAGTAAATGCTTAAATCTTAAATCTTTTTTCCCCCAGTATAAATGTGTGTACATCTATAAATATCTGTTTGAAAGATTATAGCTAGTGTCAGAAAGGCAGTAGATAAACACACAGCTGAACGAACATGTTGTTGCTTACAGGACTGCAGCCTGTTTTATTGTCTGTACCAGGCATAATCTGGGACAAATTTTTCTTTTGCTCACAAAATAATTTATACATGTGAACATAATACATATATGTATAAAAAAAAAAACACGTCCATATAACAATTTACATGCACACTTACCTATACCCTGTCACGTCCTGTTCCTATCAGTCTTGTGTACATCTGAGGTGTTCATTTCAGGTGTGCTGCTGACATCAGTGTGTTTAATCACAGAAATGTGTGAGAGAAGTCCAGACACGCTTCATCACTTTAGAAAGGTAGAGTATTCTAAACTTTTACTTGGGTTTTCTAAACAGAGCATGAAATCACCAGCATGCACTTGTACATACATACTAAGTAAAGGTCTTGTATTACAAAGTCTGGTTTGCAAGCATAGTTATCAGGCACTAACATTGTATTTAAGGTGGATGACTGCAGGTTATATTGTGGCAATTGTATATTAAGTTGTAAATCATGGATTGTTGCAAAATTAATAGCTTTACTTTTCTGAATTCTTGATTGTAAAATAACTAGCATGATGTTGTTACTGAAAGCTTTTATATAACACTCTTGTTTTCATGTGGATGCAAGGGAGTATTTATAATTGAGGTAGGCTGCTTTTGAAGTAATTGTGCATGGACTATAAACTTGCAGACTTGTTCCGAAACTTTTAATTTTTGCTGGTTTATCATTTTATGTTTTGTGTTAAGTGTGTTTGATTTCGTCCTGCTCCCTGTTAATGACAACCATCTGAAAAATGGAAAATAGCTGTTCAAATAAAATTTTGTTGCTGTGTGACCTCACAAAGCTTGTATTTTACAAAAATGATGGTAGTGTGCCCTTGCATAGTATACATAAGCTAACATTTAAAAAACAACCAAAAGTATTGTACATTTTCTATAGATGGTATAAAGGGAGCCTTCATGAAAAGGGGAAAAAGTACTCAGCAGATATTATTTAGTCTTCAGTTAAAAAGTATTAAAATTGTCATTTGATTTTTTTTTTTTTCTCTTGAAGGAATCAGAGGTAGGAAATTCAAAAATTTCTGCAGGCTTGTAATATTGCAAAACCATGCAACAGGGGGTGTAGTGACTAAAGAATTAACAAATCACTCCATGTGGAGAATAGCTAGAACCAAAACATTACCTGCCCTTGGGTGCCTTTAAGTTCCAACTTGCTTGCATTATTGAGTTCCTCTACTAGTGCTAGACAGGCATATTCTAGTCTTAAGAGAAAGTTGAGATGCATTGAAATGTGCATGATTGGTTCACCCTTGATATCCAAACATGGAATGGAATTTTGTAGCAGGTAAGAACTACTTCTTGCCACTTTTTAGTTTGTGGAGAGACTTTCTCTTTATACTGGCATGCTTGTCTACCTGGCAGTTCCCAATTTCTTTTCTTGTCCTTTTACAACTGAGATTTTTCAATCTTTACAACAGAGATTTTGCCACCTTCACAGTTGAGACTTTGCCATCTTTACAGTTCAGATTTTTTCAAACAATTTGTCAATTTGTATAATTTTATTTTTGTGTGTGCTGCTCACCCTTTGTAGCTTGAAGTCTTCATCTTTGCTCATGTTGTCCACAATTTCTCCAATTTCTGTGGTGAAGATTGAGCAGTTTTAAAAGACTTTGATGTTGACCCTACTCCTCGTATGTAAAAAGCTTGTGGTCTCTTTGGTCTTTTGGGTTTTTTTAATTTTTAAAGGGCACCTTTTTCTGCATCACTACTGTTTGATTTTCTTCAGTCATTTTTCAGTCTGCGATACATTGAAAGTTTACACATAATGGCAGTGTTCACATCCTTGCCAGATACAGGTTTGAGTTTTGTTCAGTTTCTCAGTTGGACAGCAATGCATGGAAGGACAAATCAGATGAAATATAGTCACTCAGGTGGACTTTTTACTAATTTTCATACTTGTCGATTCTTTCAAATATTGCGTAATGTTAATAGGGTTTTCACCCCAGAAACTGGTAAACTGTACTTGTGTTTACACTTTTACTGTAGGGTATGTCACTTTTAATCCCTCATTATAATTTTTTGCTTTTGGCATGAGAATATTTAATAACCATCAGGTAGATGGGGATTTAACTGAAAGCTGCCTCCCCTGTTGAAATGGGTGTGCTTTGTTTTGCATGTATCTCAGGATGAGTTTTATTAATTTTAGCATGCATGCTGTAGGTCCCTTCTGCCGCTAATTTTTTTTATGAAAAGATCTTCCTACTGTTGCTTGAAGCTTTATTTATTCCTTTCGAACTAGTTATAACAAGACATACAAATTATCACAGTATGAAAGATGCATGTGAGCAGTGCTTTATATTGGATGCTCAGCTTTTTTTTTTTTATAGAAAATGTTTTTGCATATATTCTTTCCTTTCTAGCCCAGTGTTGGGAGAGACACTTGTCCATAAAGATGGGTTGAGGGATAATCCTACACTAGCTGACACAACATTACAACCTACGCAGTAAATTTTGCTGCATTACAACCTACGCAGTAAATTTTGCTGATTTTGGTAGATTCTGCAGTCAAAACCACTCAGTATTCAGCAGTTATAGAATAGAACATTCGAACAGAGCAGAGGACTGACTACCTTACCAAATACCAAATACTCCTAAATAAAGTTATATTTTAATAATTTCATAGCTTGGTGTTGAAGGTTCTTCACTATTTCAATATGTTGAATATATTTACTGGTTGATTTCTTAAAGAAATACAAATTTATCATGAGCAGCATACTAATATTTTGGTTAGCATGAATCCAAACTCCATATTGTGATAGACTAGATACCTTTCGGTGCTGTGCAGAAGAACGGGAAACACGTACATGTGCAGTTGGATCGCACCCCTCTCCTGCCAGACACACAAAAACTTGTTCCTGCACACATGCTTAGGTGCACCATAGTTGTGTGTAGGTGGTTCATGAAGATCTTTCACTTACATGTGTGAGAATGACACAACAAATATGAAATACCATCATTAATGACATATTGGAGCATTAGGATTCACATCTCTTTGCTACAGTCTCATCCTGTTAAGTAAAATTTCCAAAATACCTTTACAAAAAGGAATTATAGCAGCTAGTTGAAACCCATTTAAATAAAGCAGCAGTACTATGATTATTTACTGCTGAGGGAGATTGCCGGTAGGGATCGATAGTGTTTCACTATCATATAATAAATGTTTACCAAATGTTTATCTTATTTATCCTTGTATGGACATCATTTTTTCAAGTTTTTAAAAAGCAGGTCTATGTCTAAAAGTCTAAAAGTTAGGCATTTTAGTCAGTAAGGTTGTTTGGGAAGTTACAACAATTGTGAATTAAAGAGTGTTGTTGGGACATCAGTTTTATTCTGTATTAAGTGACAAATTTAAACTCTTGGCAATATTATGCTATTGTTGCAATTACTCCTTGATTTGCAGAATTTTCATGTTTCTTTCAGTTAGTACCACAGTTGGTTCGTATTTTAAAAAATCTCATCATGGCTGGCTACTCACCTGAACATGATGTCTCTGGTGTCAGCGACCCTTTCCTGCAGGTAAAAATATCACTTTGTCAGTTGTAGCTTTGAGTGAATCCACATCATTCTATTTTTCACAGATGTAGGTACTTTTCTGTTTGTGATATTTAGAAGTAATTAAGAAAGTGTGGTTATTTCTATACAAGCTATAGGCCTGCCTTGTAAATGTATGGCAAAGATTTTTCTAAATGTATCTGCATGAATGAGAATCTCTTTGGAAAATTATAAAGAAGCTTCTCCATTGCCAGTGTTGACTAACAGAAGTTATTGGCAGCATTTATTACAGTAGCTCAGTTTTAATTCTGTAGGTGAAAATTTTGCGGCTTCTGCGTATACTGGGAAAGAACGATAATGAAGCCAGCGAAACCATGAACGACATTCTTGCTCAGGTGAGATGGCATCTTATCTGAACATTTGTGATTTGATGGGACAGAATGAGAGGTCTTTTGATGATCATGCTAATTCTTTTTAAAAGAACACGCTCGGTGAACATTGCTGGAAATAGAGCATAAAGTATCACAAAAATGCATCACATATTCCGGTGGTATAACAAAAAGGCTTAAGAACTATTCATGTTTTTGTCTTAATCACACCTGAATTTGTCGAGAAAACAGGAAGCGATGAAAGGTTGGTTTTTCTAAAAATAGTTGCACAAACTGAATTCAAAGAGAAAAGATCCAATCCTCAGTAAAGAAAAAAAGAAAAAAGAAAAAACAAAACTAGGACACAGTCTGCTGTTGCTGAATGTTCTCTTCAACGCTCAAATGGACATTGTGTTTTTTTAGGAAATCCTAAATATAATGCCAGCAAACACCATTAGATTAACTTTGTTCAGAGACGTGTGTGTATATATAGACATACACAACACACTTTGTTTAAATGTGCCATGCAAACTTTGTTCCCATACCGTACTCCAGAATTTTCTCAAAACATTTCAAAATTGATTGTTATCCATATTAATGGAGCTTAAATGGGAACACGTGTGAGTAAGTAAATAGTAAATTTTGCATGCAGCTAAATGAGGAAGAAATAAGTAATTTTCTTCTGCTTTCCTAGTGGCAGGTGAGAGTGTCGATGTTTGAAGGCTTTTATCTTGAAAATTAAGTGTAATTATATATCCATATTTTGGTAATTATTTTCAAATGAACTTAACCCAATTGCAAAGAAAAAATGTTGCACTCGTGTTGTCCTTTTAAACCATCATTACAATTGGAAACAGGCTTTCAGTGCAGACTTTCTGATAACTACATCATGTTGGAGAAAGTTTCGTTTTAGGTTTGCAAGGTTTTATTATTAGGTGCTGCTTCTGCTGCTGTTATTGCTGTTTATTATGTTATTACAACCTAGATAATGTTACAAACAATTAAAAACAGTTCTGTTCATCAGCAGGTCACTGTAAACAAGAATGCATATGAATCATAATGGCTGCATTCAAGTCTCGGCATACAACACTCTGGGACATTTAGCATTGATAGCAAGGTTGTGTGTGTGCAGGTGGCAACAAATACGGACACCAGCAAGAATGTGGGTCATGCCATCTTGTACGAGATCGTGCTGACCATCATGGGCATACAGTCTGAAGCTGGCCTTCGTGTAAGCAGATGTATTAATGCTGATTTGTAAAGAGTTATTGTTTTATTATTAAGAAATATGCTTAAGTCGTATCTTTAAGGCTTTCATGTTATAGGTCTATTAATGGTACCTTCCCCTGATAGCTTTGATATGCTTATGACTCACATCTGTATCATAAATAAAATACAGTGTAGCTCTGTGTGTGTGTGTGTGTGAGAGAGAGACCTCTGAGCAAATTTGGTATGAATATTTATTTGTTGATAGCAGAGGTCATAAACTATGTTAGGTAGATGTACACTGCTCTGGAACATGTTTATTTGCTGTGTTCTGACAATCAAAAACTTCAGCAGAAACAATGCAGCACAAAAGAAATTGCAAAATCTTTAGTTTTTCTCTTTTGATGTGGTGATTTGAGAGTATCTTATGAGACTGGAACAAACGAGGTGTCAGCAGGAAAATGATGGTGGGGTTGGGGGATCACAAGGTAGTGGCAAGGTGCAGAAAGAGTGGAAAGGTAGTGGAAGGAAGGGAAAGGGTCTGGACAGCTACGGTCACCTGGGAACACTACAGTTTTTATTTCCCCTTTTACTGGGAACACTGTGCCTCCATTGCCAAATGAGTTGTGAGCCCATCATGTGTGGGGTGGGGTGTATTGAGTACATTATAGTAGTACATTATACTATACTGAGGCTGCACATAAATATGCTTGACTCCAATGAAGTGATAGTTGAAAATAAAATAACACCTGGAAGAGCTTGTGGCAGAAAAGCAACCTTGACAAAGCCAGATAGCCTAGTATTTATGATAAGTATGTGCATTTATTAGTAATTACAACACTAACATTTGCTGATATGTTAGTGTGATATTTTTTGAATAAAGACAGTACTGACTTCTTTTCCTTATTTATAAACATAATAAACCTATTCACATTTAGAAAGGGTGGAGAGAAATTTTGAGTATTTTTTAAAAACACTGCAATTTTAATATTATATGATCTCTGGTGGGAGATATATTTTCATATCTGTAATTGGATGTATCTTTCTTTTATATAGGTGTTAGCCGTCAATATTTTAGGGCGGTTCCTCTTGAACAATGACAAAAACATCAGGTATGTACTTCCATTTTGATTGCTTCACATTGTGTATTGTGTGATGAAAGTCTTCCCTTCTATGACACTGTTTTCATTGTTGTGCTGCTTTACATCAATTATTATACATGAGAGTAATCCCAGTATTATGTGCTGCACAGTTTCTACTGCTATACGAGGACTGGGAGTTAAAAAAAATTAGTTCTTTTTCTTTCGATGAAGATGGCTTTTCACATATTTTTCATCATATGGGTATAGGTATGTAGCTCTGAACACCCTACTCCGGGTAGTGCATGCTGATTACAATGCTGTGCAAAGGCATCGCACAACCATCGTGGACTGTCTGAAGGATCCTGATGTCTCCATCAGAAGGTAGATAAATCTTTCTTTGTAGGTACATTCATACTAGTTTCTCATAGTAAAATATGCAGCAAGCCTTAAAGGTGACGAAAAACCTAGTTATGAAAGTCCAGAAGTTATCTCCACTCTTGTGATGGCGGTTTGCTTATGACTGTACAGTAACATTGCATCATTTTTAGACAGAAAAGGTGCTGATCAGTAATTTAACAAGCAAAAAAATCTGATCTTTATCATGAGCATAATCTATTCTGCTTCTTTAGCTGTTCACCTGGATAATTGCTTGTAGATATCATCTGAAGTTCCTTTGTGATGTTTGCAGACGCAGATCGAATAGTTGTAACATTTCTCGCACTTGTACCTGTAGATGCAAATGCTGAGGTTATGATCTTGACACCATTTCCTCCTTGTTAGGCGTGCCATGGAGCTATCATTTGCTCTGATCAACTCCAACAATATCCGTGGCATGATGAAGGAGCTGTTGCACTTCCTGGAAACCTGTGACCCAGAGTTCAAAGCTGACTGCTGCTCTAACATTGTTATTGCAGCTGCCAAGTATGGTGCTTTGCAAATCATTTGATCAATCATATTTTTTTCCTCAGCTACAACAATTTATTTTTTCAAGTATTTGTCACCAGACAGAACAGGGGGTGGGGGATTCACCAGAATAATACATGTTATTTTAACAAGAAGAAAACTAATTAATCTGTGCCTTTAGATTTGCTTGTAATTTGGCAAGACTTGAATAGAAAATATTTTAGAAAACTAGCCATTCAAATTTGAAAATTCATTTCCAAAGCCTTAGTTTTTTTGTGTTTACAGATTATATGTGTTGGGATGTTACACCAACATCTTTATTTTCAGGTACTCACCGAACAAAAGATGGCATATAGACACAGTCATGAAAATCCTGACATCAGTAAGTTCCAAGTTTGTGACTGGTCAGTTAACACAAATAAAGTTTTGTGTTTGGGTGGGTTTAGGGATGCATGCTTCAGTGTGAAAAGAAAGTCATTGCTTTGGTGGAAGGATGCCATTGATCATAGCATGTTTAAGTACATTAAAAACACGATTGTTTAACTCTCTAGCCTGCCTGAAAACCTACCTTTTACTGCATGAAGCATTTTTGTCTGTCGCAGGCAGGGAACTACATCCGTAGTGATGTTGTGACAATCACCATCCAGCTTATTGCTGAGACCACATCCTTGCATGGCTACTCGGTGCAGCAGCTGTTCCGTGCCATGCAACAGGACTACACACAGCAGCCTCTTGTCCAGGTGGCATCGTGGTGTGTAGGCGAGTATGGTGACCAGCTTTTTTCCACGGCAATTGAAGATGAGGAACCGTTGCAGGTGGGTCATGACTGGAACTCATTATTTATTAGCCGCATCCACCAATTTTAACTTGAATAAGTAAGGGAAGAAACTGTTGGTACCTTTAGGAAATGTTCTGTGGATTACATATCTTACGAAGCTAAGAAATAGTCAACCAATCAGGTATTTTGTTATATTTGAAAGTAAGCTGGTTGTCAGTTCTTCAAGCACAATGTTTGAAATGATTACCAGTTTCTCATTTTGACCTGGATTTGTGCTCCAGCAACCGAAAATGACAATAGAATAGTAATAGTTGAAGTTTATGTTCTAATAAAATATTTCCATCCTTCACACTTTATGTTTGTATATTATAGTGTAAATTGTTTTTAATTTCTACTTCATGACCTACTTTCACAATATAAACTCTCCTTTTCATACATTTACCATCTTTCATTTGAATTAAGTACAAGATTACCAGAACTATATTTCTTAAACATCACATAAATGATTAAAAATGCTTTTTAAGACAGTGTTTCATGGACGTTTGTCTTTATTGTAGATTAATAGGCATAAAAATTGAAACACTACTGTTCAAAATGCTCATATTGATATCAAGCGAAAAGAGTAAGTTAATGTCTATGACATGTGTCACAGTCAGTCGTGTCCACATAGACGCCTGGACATTTTACATGTTCTTTCTATGCAAAAAAGACTCAGTCTTGTTTGTGATAATTTTAACTGATAAAAGTGATCCTTAAGGCTTATGGTAAAGATCTGCATGCCCATGCTATGTTAAATTTAAATCTTGCTACTGATGTTTTGCATAGAAGAAATAACTTGTTTCCAAATTTAGCTTTTGTGGACATTTTTGTTGAACAAGGCCCTTGCAGTTTTTTTGTTTTTGCTTTGTTTAATGACTTTCTTTTTGACAGATCAGCGAGAGTGATGTTGTTGACCTTCTGGAGAAAGTGGTTGGCACTGCCAACTCCTCTGTTGTCACCAAGGAGTATGCCATCACAGCATTGATGAAGCTTTCTGCACGTTTTACAGCTACTGTTCCGTGGGTCATTTCTGCTAAAATATTAAATTTTCTAGGCTTTAGTAAAAAGTTTGTGTGAAATGTTTTTAACTCTAACCAAAAGAAAAAAGTAAAAAATAAAAAAAAATCCTTCAGTTTCCATCATAGCAGCTCACTTTGGGTGTTATGAAATGACCATGTGCAGAAAGAATGCTTTAGAAAAGACAGCAAAGAACAATGAAGGTTTGACTGTGCATGTGGCAGGCGTATCCGGCAGGTTCTAGAGCTCTATGCCACTAGCACCAACATGGAGCTACAGCAGCGGTCTGTGGAATACTCTACAATCTTCAGTGGCTTTGACCATTTGAGGTGAGGCGAAGATTTGTACTTTGTGCACATGAACTGTAAGCATGCAGATTGGGAAAGGGACTTAAAAAGGGATTTTTGTAATGTTTTAAGAAGGCAATCTGCTCAGATTCTTGGAGAGATTGACTTTGTGTTTGTTGAAAGCCTAAATCTCTGATAGAAGTTTACACAAGCATGAATTTTAATGGGTGAAGACTATTTTAGCCTCTGTGTAGATCCATCGTGTTACTTTCAACAGTTTTGCTTCTACTTGTATAGTTAACCTTGGCAAATTTGTGGACTGTTAAGATGACTTCAGGTGGAATTCAGATAGTTGCATTACTTTAATTCAAGAGCTAAATCTTTAGCATTCCTTGTAGCATTTAGCCATGCAAACAGAAGTGCTGGTGAGTTTTGTACAGGCATCATTGTGCTGGTAAGCTGTTACACGCATGTTTCAGGGCTGCCCTTCTGGAGCACATGCCACTTATCGTCACTCATCACCACACTCTGGAAAATGGTTTGGAGGCTGGGGACGACGAGTATCTATCAGAAAGAGACTCAATTTCACGTACTAACCAACAGAACATGCAGCCCTCTGCACCACGACAGGTGTGCCTTATGGCTGATTACAAAAGATTCTTGGTGGGGATCAAACTAATGGGACAGATGCATTTGGTTTTGAAGACTGGGAGTTCTCATAAGCATTTAGTTTCATTATTGTTAAAAGACTAGTTGTTAGTCTTCTGCAAAATAGCTTGATGATGCTTTTATATGTTGCAATAAGGGTGAAGGATTAATTTTTACTACTGGCTATGGACACTTAAAAAAAGTATTTCTTGTCTTCAGCCTGGAAACATCTTGGACATACTTGAGAATGGACAGTCCAGTGGACCAGGGGAGATGACTAAGATAACTGGGGCAGCAGACCTTCTGGACCTGCTGGGTGACTTGGGTCCAGCACAACCACTTTCCAATAATGTGGTGAATGTGATGCCCGTTGGCCCACTTGATGGCATGTTGTCTCCAGCAACGCAGGCCAAAAACCAGATAAATGGTACAGCAGGTTCGGAAAGTTGTTTCACAAATTATATATCAGCAATTTTAATAGATTTTTGAAGGGCTAAGTGATAAAAATAGACCATTTATTCTGCAGAAATGGATTTGATTTGTAATATCTTGTTGGTTAATCAATTATCTAGCGATTAGTAAATCTGTATCAGCAACATTGGAGTAGATAAGAGTCAGTGAACTTGGACTCAGGATATTGTAGTGACAAGTCTTTTCTAAAGTAGCTATTTGCCATGCAATTTTTATGATGCTGCAGTCTTTTGTCAGATCCTTTCTTATCCAAGTGATAGATCTTTCTTTGACTGCAGGTTTGCAGGTCACAGCTTTTGAGAAGAACGGGTTGTGCATCCGATTTCTATGTGAAAGAGACCCAGGTGTGGTGTGTGCCACTGTTATCAACATGATAGCCACAAATTCCACCCCTTTTCCTATTACAGACTTCGTATTCCAAGCTGCAGTGCCAAAGGTAATCTGTCAAGAAAACGCCAGAAAACACCCCAACCTCTTGTACCATGACTCTTCCCCTTCTCCCTTACTGCCAGTATTGGCTTAAATCCATCATATTCTTTTTTGCCATCTTCCAGATGTTTAAGTTTCGTGTTTTATCAAATCTGTACATCCTGTGGGAATACCCCGAGTGGGTATGTTATAATATTTGAACCAATATTTTAAAAATAGATTAAAACTGATCATATGTCGAAGGATTTTAATCTTAAAACTTCGTGCTGACTTTCCCGACTTGTGCAATGTTTTAGTGTGTATTTTATATTAAAAAGAATTGTGAATGTTTTTAAACAAGAGCTGGTTTAATCACAAGACATTAGGTAGAATGATTAAGGCTGATATTTGGTGTACAAGATTTAAACATTGTATTACATACTATCACAAGTGTTTTACTTGGTCAGCAGAATGATGACGTAGTCATGGAATTTCTCTATTTTAGTCTTTCCAGCTAACCCTGCAGTCTCCTTCTAGCAGCATCATTCCTCCTCTGAACACAGACAACCTGACACAAGTTATACGCATAAATAATCCACAGAAGGTGAGTCACTCTGATCTTGCAACTTTTCTTGCAGCTGCTATGTGTGCAAGTGCACAGTCCCTGACATGTCTTGTGACCACAACCAGCTGTACATGTGTGACCTATGTTTTGACCCAACTTGACTGGGGAAAAGACGTATTTAAAGTACAGCCATGACGAATAGGGTACAAATTTGACCAAAATATTACTGTGGTTTATACCCTGGTACATTATTGAAATGTTTTTGGAACAAAGAACCTCTCAATATTTTTATTCTTATTATTTTTTATTTTTATATACTTTTTATTCTGAATGCTTTTGCTGAAGGCTGATATATGACCGTTGGAACCATATGTTTGATACAGACTTGCTTCATGAGTAAAAATTTGTGAGACACTTTAACTTCTTTAGTTATGGGGACAAATAATTTACAGAAATAAGATATGCTATTGCTGTTTTTTACTTTTAATTTCAGCAACCCATAAGAATGCGTCTGAAAATCAACTACATCCATAATGGAAGTAATATCAATGAGATGGGCGAAGTCAACTCTTTTCCTTCAGTTCTCTGGGAATAGTAGTGAATGGTTATGATAGAGTGCTGTTGTGTGCGTGTGTGCACACTTGTGTGCATGTAGCACATGCATGTGTCTACTCGTGTATGCACACAGGAATGCAAGAGACAGAGGGATACAAAGATGTCAAGCGTACAAGACCTTGGCCACTCCTCCTGCAGATCCTGTCATTTTGACCACAGTTCTACTAAAATACACAATGGAAGGATAGTTCCCTGAACGCCAGGTTTGGTGGAAGCCATGGCACTGAATGTTTGACTTGCAGACATCCTACCTTGTGCAGTGTTTGTCGTGGGCAAGAAAAATTCCCTTAAAGCTGTTTCTATTTTTTTTTTTTTTTGTGATGCACCAGGTGACAAAAAGATAATTTTGCTGAAAGTGGAATATGGGAAGTTGCAAAATGAATTCTAGTGAAGCATTGGACCAATGAGACAGGCTATGGGGCATTCCTTCTTTCTTCACTGTTAGGTTGTGTCATATGCTGGCAACGTGTTACAGTATTGTAGTGCTTTGAACCCATCATATGCCTCAAAGTGCCAATGGGCATTGTCAGCAGAAGCTCCATTAACAGCTAGCTGTTGGATGAAGTCAGTGATGGTGTTGGGCTTTACTAACACCAATCAGCTGACCGATGCAGGTGATTTTTCTGACAACAGGAAATAATTTGGGACAACTTGTTTGGAACCTGAGACAGGAGTCGAAATGTTGGCTCTACTGTCGCATTCCTGTCTTGTCATTTATGTGCGTGTATGTCTGTTGCTTCTCTAAGCCTGCGTTCTGAGCAGAAGCAGTAGAATGTACCAGGGCGTGCTGTGTAATTCTTTTCACTAGAATTATCAATGAATAATTGTTTTAAAAATTAATACCATAGGAATTGAGTTAAGAAGAGCTTGATATGGGATCTCTTGAGAATATGTAAAATACAAGTGCAAGGGACCTACTTGCGAAGCTCGATGCACTGATCAGGTTCTGTGAATGCTTTACATTTAGTGCAAGTCATTAATAAACCTTTACATATAGTGTAGGTAGCTAAACAGTCCTTTGAAGGAAAGGTAGGATCCAGTCCCAACAAGTGCATTCCCTGATTTGTTTAAATGGTTGAAGGGGGTTCCTTTGAACAACAATTTTGAAAAAAAAAAAAAAAGCTGGTGCATTTGGATGTTTTGTCATTTAAAACTTGCCCTGGGGAAATAGCATTCCAAAATAAGGTTCAGCCTTGTCAATACATGCAAGACCTGAACATGTTTAAAATTGTGATTATATCTGTATTTTTAATTATAGATTTGCAAGTTTTGGTGTGCAAGATTGTTTGTTGGCTTGTATTGTTGTTTCAAGTGTACTTGAGGAGGGATTGATAGAGGAATGGAAGAGAGGATGAAAATTGTTGCAATCCTGATTGTATAATATTGGTTAGTGATGTGAAATGGATCAAACCTACCTTGATGTATACACTTTATTTATGACTATGATCTACACTTCTGTAAGTAAAACTGTGTATGGTGCAAGAGTCACTTATTATTATGTAAGGTGTAGCAGTGGGCTTGTCAGAAAATGTGCAGCACTTACACTAGGAGTACAAGCAGGATATGTGGAGACTTTGTGGTCTTTTTTTTTTTTAAATCATATTTGAATCAAGTTTGTTGCTTTTATTACCAAAAGCATGCAACTGTATAAGTTCTAATATTGTTTTTCAGACTATGGCTTAAAATAATAGGAAGATATATGTCATGAGAAAGCCTGTAAACCTACCATGTGCATGCATGGATGCATTGTGTGTACTGGTGCATTCCCTTCCAGTCATAACCAAACAAGTGTATCCACAAGTGTTTTTTAGAATGGAAGTTATGTAGGCCTTTGGCTGTCTACATGAGTTAATGCAATGTGTACATTGAGTGTGTGGGTGTGTACTTGTGAAAAGATGCATACATGTATCACAGTACTAATAATAGTAATTACAATAATAGTATATGTGGCCAGGCAGCCACAACATTCTATCCCAGCCATTTAGGACTGACGTTGGAAATAAGAATTAGAAGCGCAGCAACTGTTTGTACATCACAGTTTGTAGCATGTTCACAAACCTTGTTAGGGAGCAAGACATTCAGCTGAAAATATTGCCGTGACCCACCGACTCCATGCTGTCAGAGTTTTGGCTAACCACATAATAATAAGCGCATGATTTGTATAGCGCATACTCACACTCATAAGGAGCATGCTTTTAGCTCTTGAGACATGGACAGGAACAGAAGGATGAACAACAGTACTGATGACCAATAAAAGACATTTCGTGATTCAGCATTGTTTGGATTGTTGTCGGGAGTAATGCTTAAGGAAGAGATGAGTCTTTCTCATTTGAGAACTAATGAGGCTAGGTCAGTTTCTTCATTACTCGAAGCAAAAGTCTCAGAAGCTGGAGAGAAAGTAGCTGTTAAGGTTGCCATCCATTAGTCCCATGATCCAACTAAACCTGTTTGTTCCCAGTCAAGGTTTATAGGGGATGCTACTAGACCAGACAAAAAAACAGGTGCAGTGGCATCTGATAATTTGTGTAAGGAGGTTGATCATAGGCTAATGTAGTCTCAAATCAAGTGAATTTCATGTTAAGAAAGCAGGAAGATATAATGGTTAGTATACAAGTGTGTTCTTGTCAGACTCCATAACAGGTACAGGATAGTTACATAAGCGAATAGAAATAGTAAATGAAAAGTTGATGTCACAGCAGTTGCTAAAGGAAAAAAGTAGTAAACGTTCTCAAAGGGGCGTTGGATTCTCTTGGTAGATCTCCAGCTTTATCCAGTAATGCCTGATGAATGAGTTGAACATTGCTTTTTAACTGAAATAAACTTCCATTCAGTCTGTACCCATCTCATTGTTGCATTTGTTATTGTGTCATTTATCATGACTGCATTAGATCCTCACTGTTGGGTATCCAGTCAACCAAGCATTGCTCGCCATTGACTTTGCATGGATGAAATTATAGGGGGTAGAACAAATTACCTCAATAGAAATTTACTACAAATCCGCTAAAACAAAATTACGTGCAGTTTCAATGCACAGCACCTTCTGAAACCAAACAAAAACAGATATCTAAACTTAAAGTTGCCTTGAGTTCTGACCTGGGTCTATCTACAAGTTTTTTCCTGATAATGCAACTTTGTTTTCAACACTGGATATAATTAAGATAAAAATAGCCTTTTGTGCAAAAGTACATAAAAAGTTTCAACTGTAAAGTTATAAAATTTTTCAAGTTGTAAATTATGCTGCCTTTTAAGGACAGCTATACCTAGATTAACAGACTAAAGGTCACTCAGTCTTTCATACGTCATGATGTAGAAAAATTGAATAAAGGATTAAGAAAACCAGTTTGTCTAGTGGTTGAAGATGCAGTCAGGAAAGCAGAGAATTTTGCCAGTCTTTCATAAGTCAATTTTCAGTGTAACCTGGTCATTCAAAATGATCTACAAAAACACGCGACATTTACCGGTTTTGAAAGCATGTAGTAACAAAAAATAAAAGGACAAAAATTTATTAAAAATTTGCAAGAACTTTTTTTTCTGTATTTCATTGAGTGGTGCATGCTTCAGCATATTTAGTGGCAAAGGGCATTAGAATACACTGTCAATGCATTAGCCTTTAAAAGACTGTTCATGTTTAATTGTAGAATTCATCAATTTTTTTCCTGGGGTAGAGGGGAAGGAATGATGAGATCTGGTAGAAAATGTTGCTGTTCCCTGGTGGTCAGAGAAGATCTGACTGAAGGTCGCCCAGGGCTTGGGTCAGGCGTTTCACTTTGTCCTCCATGGTCCTCTTTGCCTGCTCTGTCTCGCACAACAGGCGCCGCATTTCTTCTTCCACAATCAGGACCTACACACAGAAAAATACAGTGGAACCTCGGTTAACGAACTTAATCCGTTCTGGAAAGCTGTTCGTTATCCGAAACAATTTTTTCCATAAGAAATAAAGGAAATAGATTTAATGGGTTCCCAGCCCTGTTGACTCGCTATTTGAAAGTTACAGGCTATATATATATAGGTATTTGTTTTAATGAGAACAGTTATAATACAATATAAATGGAGTTAAGCATAAAAACATTAACGAAAGCATTTAAACATCAGAAAACTTTCCGTTTTGACGGCGTGGTTGGAAGCAGGTGTGGGGAGGAAGGAATGACTGCTTGGATTCCCCCTCCATGAGCACACGTGACATTATAAAATCGGGAGTGACTTCCTTTTCTGTAGCTTTGAGGTTAAAGGAAAACACTTGTCCAATATGTCTAGCTGTTCCCTCTGCCTTTTTTGTAAAACTCTTCGGTAATACGACATCACATATCCGACAGACGCATGCCACCTTCATGCTTTGAAATCATTTCCTTTTTCAATTCATTTGTTGGCCGCTTCATTGTCATTACCTCACTACTCTTAATCTTCTTTGGAGCCATGATTGAGGATTATCTTATTAAAATAAAGCACAACAATCACTAAATAAGAAGGATGCGCATAGATAAGGAACGACTGATCGTAACTGTGTCTCGAGTGCGAATGATGACATGCTGGTCGGTCACGTGTGGTTCACGTGGCTGTTCGTTATCCGAAATTTTGTTCGCTATCTGAGACAAACTTTTAGCGAAATTTTTGTTCGTTAACCGAAATATTCGCTATCCGAGGCGTTCGCTAACCGAGGTTCCACTGTACACTGCATCACTGAAGTCAGTACAGGAGTCTGCAAGACAAAAATATTCTGCTCTCACTAGCCTTATATAACAGTATGTTACAGAGCTTAGTAATATGGTAGGGTTTTTTTGTTTGTTTGTTTGTTTCTATGTGAGGATTGATTTTTCCAAAGTATCCACAGGTTCATACCCCTTGGTGTCGAGGGGTATCGGTGACGGCAAGGCCACCCTCAGTGCCTGGAGGGACCTACACTCTTGTTGGATGTGTTCCGTGGTTTGCATCTCCAGAGGTGCATATTGGGGACGATACTAGATGCAGCTTATGATAAAGTTGGTGCTGTAGCCTGTTATTCCCTGTCCTGAGGCATAAAATTATCACCTGTTCTAACCTGGACAGGTGGTGGTAGCTGTCTGCATGGTGGTTTGGGTGGTCTGTGCAAAGCCTTGATGGTCTTCATCTCTTCTAGGCTGACCCTGTTTTCACCCTGCCTGGCTTCAGCTTCTAATTTTGCCATTCTGTCAGCCTGCTTATTGCCTTCAATAGGACAGTGAGGGTATCCACAACAGTACTGTTTTCAGGCAATTGGTATTTCTCTTTCAGCTTCAGTAGCTGGTTATTGTGAGCAGCTTGTAGGACAGGATATATATCAGGAACACCACTTGGGAGTCTGTGCCTGCTTTTTTGCTGACACTGACTGCATGCTGCTCAGATCAAGGCTTCATCTTGATGTTACCATCTTCACCTCTGGCCCAACATTTGTGTCGTATGAATGGTGAAGAGATAACCAGTGGGGACTGTGTTAACTGTTCATTAATAAATGTCAAGATCTGTAAGATGATTATTATCAGAGGTAAAACTGATTACAGATGATGTCAGTTTTCATGAGAGAAGATACGCAGAGAATTATTACCAAGGACAAATATCATCAAGTTTTTCCAATTTCCTTAAGTTATTAATGATCTCATGATGACAAAGCCAACTTAAAAAAAAAATGGAGTGGGGAAGAATAACTATTTTGATTGTAGGATTTAGACAAAGCTGCCATGTTGTTAGTAGTGTGCAGACGTTTGCATGCACACATGGGACAGAATGCACGAGCAGATGATGTAGACAAATTGAATAAACTGATTAAGAAAATCAGTTTGTCTAGTGGTTGAAGCTGCAATCAGGTAAGCAGAGAATTATGCCGAGAAGGTAGTTTTGCCACAACACCCTGCACACCACCCTCCTGAAATGGAAGAGCTCCTTCAATTACAGATTTATCCTCAAAAGCTGGACATTATTTGAGATCTTTATTTATTCCCCTGGTAGATATCTCTAGATATGGAAGGGTTGCAACTGTCAAACCACGTGTGTTGTGATAACCCTGTAATTGCTACGAATACTTATCTGTTCTTTCTGGCTGGACATCAGTACTTGCTGTCTAATGCAGTAGTTAAGAGACTGGTTTGATAGTACTACTTGCTTTCTAATGATAATTGATTGTTTTCTGATGAATGGATAATTGACCGTGTGGTTTGATACTGTTGACTGATAATTTGTTTTTATAATTTGAATTGAGTTTTGAATGAATGGAGATATTTATATGGCTTTTATTACCGATGCTCTGGTGGTGTGTAATGTTTACAAGGATCAATAAAATATTGTAGTGACAATTGTGATAAAGCTGCCTCGTAGTACATATTTGGACAACACAATCCTGTTTGGATAAGGAATATTTCCAGATTTTACCTTCTGCTCTGCAATGTGAACCTCCTGTTCCTTCTCTTGAGTGACGCGTGCCAGTTCCTCTCTGTGACTTTTCTCTGCTGCCTCAAGCTGCCTTCGAAAGCCATCATCCATGCCCCGCATCTTCTCTATTGCCAGACTACCAAATGGAAGAAAATTTACATGAAGAGGCTTGATTGATTTAAACAAAAGTTCAAAGTGGACATGTCTATAACTGCTTGCTAAGTGCCTGACCAACATGGGCTTGAGAGGTGACACAGAGGTGGACCATCCCATTATGTAATTCTCATCACTGACACTAACCTGGCTGCTTCCTTAGCTTGATCTCTCTCTTGTGTCAGTCGCTTTTCCCTCTCCTCCCAAGTGCTTTTCATATTGGAGACTTGTTTCTCTAAACTTCCAATCAGGTCAGACTTCTCCCGCCATCGGGCACTCAGCTGTCTAAAACATTTAATATGCACACATAGTCTTGCAGGAATCTCATGCACATACCAGTTAGTGTGATTTTTTAAATGTTTTTTCCCTTTTGCAACACAAGGCCTGCTGCTTTTCAAATTCATGATAAACACTAATTATTTCTGTTGCTCATTGCTCATGTAATGGTGGTATATGATGCGATTGTCTGTAATGATAATTTTTGATTTTGAAACGGAAATTGCCTCTTTGGTACAAGTTCAACAGATGTCAAAAAGAAAAAAAAAATATTCATTGTAAAATCACCCGGAAAGAAAGTGAATCAAATAGCAAGCAGTCTGAGTGCTATAATGGCTGCTAATGTGCTCACTGGTGTGCATGTTGTGATGTCTCCAGTTCAGCCTGCAGTGTAGACACCTGTTGTTTCAGATCATTCTTTCTATGTCTCATTTCCTCCAGAGCTTCCTGCAACACAATTTAAACATTCCTGTTGCTGTCTGCAGATTATAGATCACCAATTAGTTAAAGCTATTTGTGGTAATCTGGGCTGCTACAACTATTAGCTTCAAATAAAAATCCTCCTGGGAAAAAACAAGCTGTGGTTTCAAATACTGAAAGCAAGCAGGCAGGCTTGCATTGCTGTAATGTTCCTTGCTACTAAGGGTCCGTAGATATCTCTAAGTGTGTGTGTGAGTCAGAGGAACTTTTAAATGCAGAATACTTTCATTCAAAATGTCTGCTGCCACGAATTTTGAAAGCTTTAAATTTTAAATCAAGATTACTTGTAAACCACTACAATACTATAAGCATCATAACTCTAAAAAGCCATATCTGAAACTTGTAAACATAAAAGCGTTTTCTCATTAATATTGAAGTGGGCTAATTTTTTATTGTTCTTTACTTGTAAATCCTGATGAGCTGCCCTTTCCTCAGCCAGTTGCTCCTCCAGCGTTCTCTGGACTTTGAGGGTGTCCTCCCGTGCAGCCCGGATCTGCTCGTCTCGATCCAGCAAACCCTTCAGTTACAGACGAAATGTCATACAGTAAGCGCATTAAAAGTTTTTGAGAAAATCTCAAACTGTTGTAATTTCTTTCTACTCCCAAACGGTTATTCGGTCAATCTAAAAAAAATCAACCTTTCTGTTCTACATCCACTGACCGAAGATTTCACACGTGCTGTATTTAAACACTGGCAAAGAAATCTTATCGGCTTAACAAGCAAAATACCCCACACCTGCTTATTTTGAACAATTCTGCACAATTAATTCAGCTTTTCTTCTCCAAAAACCACGGTAGGCATGTATGCACAGGCACCCACACACATACACGCTGTAAGATATATATACAGACTTATCTGACGATGGCGGCCTGGCGTTTAACGCCGACATCTGCGTCATGGCTGATTGTCTCCTGCTGTGATACTGGAGAGACTGGGCGTGTTGGCCACTATTTTCTAACGGTCAGGTGGAAATAAGACTTGGACTCTTTATTTGAGGCATTGTATAGCTGCCTGGGTGGGTGTTGGGGAGGAGTGGCTGCTACTACTTCGTCTCACCTCCTTCAATTTCCTGATTGTTTCCGTCTGGTCATCCACCATCTTTGTTTTGATCTTGACGAGGTCGGTCTCTCTCTGTGGACAATGTCATCAAATGTCTTAATCTCTTCTCCATTGTCAGGCGTCTGCCAGTCCTAAAAGTGCACACACACACACACGCATGCACACACACACACACACACACACAGAGACAGGAAGCATCGCACCTCCAGCTGTTTCTTGAGAGTGACTATTTCCTGCTGCAGTGTCTCGATCTTGGCCTCCAGACGCCCGCGGTCTTGTGACAGGGAAGCACCTGCAAGAATGGAGCGACGCATCCTGAACTGCTCGTCAAGTGAATGTAAATGAACTATGTGCATTCAGGCGAAATTTCTTATATTTTTACTGAATTCTTGGATGATGGAAATGATGAAGACGAGGACAAACAAGAAAAGAGTCAAGAAAAGGGGGACAAGATACACAGCTTAAAAATAAGAATGAAGACTGTACAAATAAGAAAGAAAAAAATTGATGAAGAAATTCTCTGAAAATAGAAGGAAACGAAAGACAGAAAAGCTTATATCTACTGTCGCATCTCAGCGTGGATCAATACGGATCTAGGATCTCTCTCCATATTAGGGCCTCCTCTATTCTTTATCTACATTAAAAATCTTCCTCGCCACATATCCCAGTCATGTGACATGTTTGCAGAAGACACCACAATACATGCACACCTTCACTTGTACCCAGATACCCAGTCTCTTGACTTTTTTCCTCCAGTAACATTTGAACTTCTCTAAAACATAATATTCCATTAATAGAGAAGATCTTTTTAAATCGCCTGAAATACTCAGGGAGCGTGCAGTGGAATAGCCTCCCTCTCCATCTTAAGCAATTGAACTCCATGAACTGCTTTCGACACCAACTTCTAAAATTTGTATAATGGAATTTAGGAAAATTTGATGAGTTTACCACGCTCGTTAATAAAGAATTTACATTCTTTCTCTCGCACACAATCTGCGGTTTCGCCGTACAAGGGTGTGAACTTTCTTAATCTTCTGAGACAAGCATATGATAACCTGCAGAGAGAGAGAGGCAAAAGACAGACTAGAAACTAGTGACGAGGGCGAGAGGTGGGACAGAGATGGGAGACTGACACGTGACCGGAAGACTAGCGAGACACAAAGTCGAGAGGCTGGGAACGTGCACTAGACTGATGATCGCCCGAAATGCGAGGCTGGAGGGAGGAATTATGGAGGAGATGGCAAGTCTGCAGATGGCGAGGCTGACAGCAGCGAGTGAAGAGGTTGAGACAGACAGTTGTGACACCTTGCTGAGCCAGCTCCTGACCCCACAGTCTTCTCTCAGCCTTCAGTCCTTCGATGATCGACTCCTGGGCGTGTACTGTGGACTGTAAGCGCGTGCTTTCCTGTCACACACACACACACACAGAGAGAAAAGAACACATACAGAGATGCCATCAGTTGAATATTCAGCACAAAAACCATCTTTTAATGAATGGAATTTTTAAATGGTTAACTCGAAACAGCACTTTAAACTTATTTTATTTCAGCTCCGATGAGAACGACACTGACACGATAACAGATGGCTAACAATGATGACGATGACACAATAACAGGTGGATAACAATGACACGATAGCAGACGGCTTCCAATGATGACAATGAAGACGGCGACGGTCGTGTAATGTAGCTGATGTGAAAAATCCATGTTTCAGATGACCAACCCAAGCTCATGAAACAAGAGGTTTTGAGCTTGTGGCCAGTCAGTCGGGAGCACGCCCCCATTGGTCAGGACTCGGGTCAGTTCCTTACAAGGAGCAATCTTTGCTTTGCATGCAATCACACAATCAGACAATCAGACAGATACCCGTGACAATGCCAAAAAAATGACCAGAAACCTCAGCCTACAGACGACTAGACGCCATTGCCGGCTCGCTGGGCAAAAAAGGGGAGTGGTTGAGCAGTGCTCACAACATCGCTGACTGGACAGCTAAGATGGAGTCAATAAAATACGAGGAGCGGACCTGTCTGCTTGAAGTTAGACTTGCATCGCACCCCCCGAGCTCCCCCCTACCTAGTTCCCTCTGGCTCTCATTGCGGGTGTACGTGGCAAGACTTTCTTGGAGCACGACACCCTGATGTATGTGTTTGTGAACAGATTACAAAGCCTTAGCTTCCAGGCCGGCAGCAGATGTCTTGACAAACTCTTCACTGTCGCCCCCACAGCGCCATGCTGCTCGCGCTGACCGCGCATGCGCTGCTCCCGTTGACCCACGCGGTGGTCTTGTCACAAGAACTGACTGGCATCGGTCTCAACTTTCAAATCCCACCGCACCCTCCCCCTCCCTAAAAAATATCCCATTCCTATGTTGGAATTATTTTCATTTAATCTCTCTTTTGTCTCTAGGTTTATTCTGCGGGTGTCACTGCTTGTGCGCACTCATCATCATCAATCATCATCATCAGTCATCATAACGTTTCTATGAGGAGGAGGCTCCTGACCATGTTACCATTATCTTTCGCCAGATTTCTCGGTTCTCTGTCCTTAGGATGCTCCGAATGCTAGGCCTGTCCATTATCGGAATGAAAGTGTTTCCATTCAGACAAATATCGTCTAACACTTCATCAAGTATCGCAAAGTTTTGTGAAGCCTGTGGTTTCGAGGATAAAGCGAGGGACGTTAGAATTTCGGTTAACATGTCTGTAAGATCTGTTTGCCAGTCCAGTGGTCCGTACAGTGGAACTTTGGTTTGACGAGGTTTGACGATTTGACACTTTGCCCCGTTACACTACAACCTTAGCTGTGACCTCTGGGCACTGACTGGTGCTCGACTGATCCAGTCGCCTACGTGTGTTGTCTTCAGTCGACGTGGTCATCACGTAAGTCACGTGACTACCGTTAGTGCTCTCCTCAAGTCGTTCACCTCAACATTGGTGTAAAGAAACGAAGACACAGATACGGGTAACTTTCTCGTTTTTGTCATCCCTTTCAACATTTAAAAGTATAAAAGTGAAAAACAAAATCGAAGTCTGTATATCATGAATTTTAAAAAATACTGAAGGAAAAAAAGAGTTAAGAAGGAGAACGAATTAGCTTCATTTTGTTTTTACTCCCTCCCGACTGCAGCAGGAGCACATGCCAATGAAAACCAATGTAAGGAACAGAAGGTGGACTGGGTGGACGGGGGAGATGGGGACGAGATTTAGTCTGGCATCACGTGCAGTGGGGCTGTAAACAAGATGTCACCACAGACTTCTCACTGAACATTTCTTGGAGTTCGGCGACAAATCACGGAGAGCTTATATTCCAGGCAAACAGAGAGCGGAGTGTGTTTGTAGAACCAATACTCCAGCGTTTTTTGTCATTTGTAGAAATGGAGACCTCATGTTGTGCAGTCGATCACATCAAAAGACAACAGAAGAAAGATTATAACATGTCTTTTCATGTGCAAGGACTGCTACTGATATGCCTTTTGATGTTTTTTTTGTTTTTTTTTTGTGAATACTCTGTAGGTAAAATTGTAAACACTTCTTGGAGCACACCTGTCGTCCATCGATCAGTGTGAAGCACATTAGCACACGTGCAAGTTACATTTCACAGTTTTAAAAAGTCTAATCAAACACACACACATATACATATAGTTACATACATATCAGCTTATGGCACTACATGCGATGCAATGTTGATATCATGATGCAACATATGAAGAAGACTTTTCAGATAACTGTAAAAGATGACAACACTTCAGGATTGAAATGACAGAAGCTACACGAGTTAACATACAATTTATGGTAATTGATAGTTGTAAGAATACAGCCTGCTTAAAATATTCATTTAATCAAAGTGATTTGTTCACAAGCAAACGTGTTGACATGTTCAGGTCACCATTAGAACCACCACGGACAGCTTTGTGGCCAAGTGTTATAAAAAAGATTGGTCTCGGAGTCAACCTTGGGGGGCCATCAAAGGGTTCATTTGAAACTTCCAATTTTACATCATCCTGAAATAGCACATTGAAGTCTACATTGCCATCCGTTCTGTTCATGGAAGAGGCATTTAAGGGTAGTTGATGATATACAAAAACCCGTTAAACCCCAAGAATCCGGTTTCCTTTTTCCATATCCGAGTTTCCTTTTTAGATTCTATAAAATGCAGAGTTTCTTCCTGAACCTCCAACCAAATGTAGGTTTTCGACGGGTAATAATGGACAGAGGTGTAAATCAATGGCTGACATCAGTCTTTTTTTGGCTGGTTCGCTCAAAAACTAGTTTCTAGTCTCTCTCAAGGAGAAAGAATGAATCGTATAATCTGTTTGTCGAGTATCATAAAAATAAACTTGTGCAAAAACTTTTATCGCTTGCAAACTGAGGTAAGCTTCCCTACTGTACTCTTTCACTTTCACTTTCACTTTTCTCTTTCACTCACTACAGGCTTGTGTCTTGTTTTTTTCTGTGTGAAGATCCACGAGGGTTTAAGGAAGGACAAAGAAACACAAAGGCTTGTACAAGCCTCTGAGAAAACAGGTTTGTTAGCTTTTTCGATTAAAAAATGAATACGCATTCGCGAACACCTCCACAAACAATAAACAAAACACTCAAATGCACACCGCTGTAAACAAAAACAGCCCAGACAGGGACATGAAGCGTGCTGAAGCTGGAAGCACAGTTTCATATTGGTCTACGACTTGCGGAATGTGCGGCGAATGCATGCAGACACACGCGTGAAATTCAAAGCCATGTAAGGTTGTGTCTTACATGACCGAACATCCCAGTCTGCACCGGGTACAGGGGGACCACCGGTCATGATCCATCCCCAGCTTCGTCATTGAGTCTGACTGCGTGAAAAAATACGTGCGTGCGTGTGTGTCTGTGTGTGTGAGTTAGAGAGAGACTGTGTTTACGACTTTCTCAACGGAAGTACGAGTGGCCGTGCAAATATTATTATGTCATCATCGCTGCCAATAGTAACAGCAGACAGGATGTAGATACAGGCCGGTGTTGACTCAATGAAGCATCTGAGTGACACGACAGAGACTAACCTGCTTGAGGAGTTCAAACTGCACCATCCTCTTGCGAGCCTCCTCCAGGCTGGCCTCCAGAGTCTCCACACGCTCCTACATACACACAATGTCAGAGTCAGACAGGGCGGCCATACCATGGAGTATAGTCCACATGAAGCTTTGGCATTGTATATATATATACACACACACAAACACCACCTGACACACACACAACATAATTATTATCGCAGTACTGTCTTGTACAGCCATCCACTCTTAATATGTTAAGTATGTGATGTTGACATGGGCCAGATGGCCTCTCAAAAACTAAATAAAATTATTGTAATTATTGTTACACACACGAGGGCGTGCACACACACACACAAAGTAGATGAAGTGGTCTCGCGATTCTGGGCCCAGAAACACAAACACGTAATGATGATGAACAAAAGGTCGTACTTGTAATTCCCTTTAAAGATTGATGGAATTCAGGAAGATGGTTGATCACTAGAAGTATATGTTATTCTTGATAACAGTTTGACTTCTATAAAGTGTAGTCAGGGTTCGAAACATCACGTGCATGAACTCAAAGGAAATAACTTTTATTTTCCCATTCCATTGTCTCATCTTTCCTGACCCACAGCCAGGCTGGCGAGGACAGTACACGTGTACAAACTTCATACTTCTTATTGCTTTGTCTTACTTACTCCGCTGATCAGCGGATGATATACGAGTCCCACCCCTCTCTTCGTCTACATCTCACACCCTCACCCGCCCTCATCAGGAAAGTGACGCGAGGAAAGACGATGCTGCGAGGGACAAGTGTGAGGAGGAGCTGGCGATGACAGGCGGCATGTTGACCCAGACACAGCACCATCGTCTACGTCGATGACGACCATCTGCTGCGTCCACGGCGCCCGGGGGACGACATGCTGCTGAAGTAGTTTCTGTCCTTCTCATCTCCTCTCAAGGACAAGCGGCCATTGTCTTCCCCCTCCTCACACACGCTGTCCATGGAGGGTACAGACTCACGTGACCCAAGGTGTCTCGCGCAGCTGTGAAGCAGCCTGAGGACAGTACAACCTATAATCATCCGTAGGTCGGCGCTTGACACCCGGTGTGAAGGGTGAGTGACGTGCGATTTTTGGCCACCGCCATGAGCGACGCATGGACAAACCGTTTGTTGTAGTGGCCGTTGGTGTCCTGGGTGTTTGGGGTGAAGCTGATGTAGTTCACTGATAAATCGAGTATGACATTCTGTGGATCAATTCTTTCCCTTTTCATACATGTTCTTCTAGCTATCTTTTTTGTCTGCAGATCATTGTGTGTGTGTGTACAAATATGAAAATCCGCAACAGCCAGGCCTGTAAACAGCTGCCACAGCCAAAGAGAGGGCACCGAGGCGAGATCTGAACCCAGGACCACGGAGAGCCTCAGTGAAGTCGACACAAACACGTCTCTGGAAGTTTTGTATACTTACCCTGTACTGGCTTGCCTGCTCTTGCTTGGCTCTAGAGAGTTCAGTTATCCGCCCCTTCTGCTCCTTGACCAACTGCAAACAACCGAGAACTGATTAGTGAATATTGTTGACAAGAGCCTTTAACTGTTTGCCGTAATTCGGCATCACTCATTTTCACTCAGACATCCTGGACATCTCAGTACAGATATATTTACAAAATAAATTAAATTTGTAAAGTGCTCACACATGTATGCAATATACAAACATAAACTAGGACGAAGAAACAAATACTTTAGCCTTCTGGCAAACAGTTAATGTGTGATTTAGCTTTGTGCAGAAAAAAGTCAGTTGTGAGTATGCTAACGGTCTGAAGACTGTTAGTACTTGTTTTGTCTCGAGGTGTAAGGTAAACACACGATAGAGAGAGAGAGGGGGCAGACATGAGACATGAACAGATGCCAGACCATAACGGTAGAAATACATTAATGGCGGACGAGTTGTTGCAGCTGCTTGTTCAACACAACAGATAACTCAGACATACGATGATCCGATGACATTTTCTTTCCTAGGTAGGGTTTTTTCCTCCAACTTCTGTAAACAGATGCATCCTTGCGAGCTAATGTGGAAACTGATGAGTACATTCGCGTATATCATCGGTTCATCTGCGCAAGATGCTGTTTTGACAGAAAGCCTGAGAGTCCATCACAGGGAGCGGTCACCACAATGGGTGTGTCTGATGGCTCTACATGCGATGCAATGTTGATATCATGATGCAACATATGAAGAAGACTTTTCAGACAACTGTAAAAGTTGACAACACTTAATGATTGAAATGACAGAAGCTACACGAGTTAACATACAATTAATGGTAATTGATAGAGGTAGTCCTCGACTTACGACGCTGATCCGTTCTTACGCGGCCTCGTAAACCGAATTTCGACGTAAGTCGAATCATACGTTCATACCCTCTATGGGGCGCCCAGGAGAACCTTCTATAACGCATTATATAGCTAAATAATTTATTCTATTTTTATAGAATGCATTCTACTCTTATACCATTCCGCAGTTACAGAATGTATTCTATAAGTACAGAATGAATTTACTATATAATTCATTCTACAGATATATAGAGAGAAAAACTCGGTAAAAACCAATGTATTTCATTTATAGTAAACTCAGAAGTTGCTAGCCAATTGATTTTATATATACAGTTCCATTCTGTAGCTTTAGAATTCATTCTGGCTATAATTGAATTTTATTCTTTCACGTCTGTAATTAGAGAATTGAATTGTATACGGAACGAGGCTGGCTCATTTTCATTGTATTTTTGTTGCCTACAGCAACCAGTTAGTGCCCTCGCAACATGCCTTACATTCAGTCGTCTGCTAGAACGTCTCGGAGCAATCGTAAAAAATATGTCAACCAACTCTGTGACCAGAGTGTTCGGGCTCTGTTTAAGACCCTTTCTGGTTTCCGAGAAGCGGTTACAGATGTTCTGGATGAAGATTTTCTTGCACAACAGCTGAGCATTTGACTTGTTTACGTGTTAACAGCATTGTGCTATAGAAAGCATTTTATAGTACAGAGAGAAAATTATAGAAAATTCCCCTCATGGCGCCCCATACACGGGTGTGTCCGATGCCAAAAAGCAGTCGTCACCACGCGCACACCCCGGTTACTATGGTGTAGTAACGCCACCTACCCAAGACTGCGCGCTGGATGTACAATGGTGTGTGTGGATGGAAGTCACAACAGTCTCTATGTTTATCGCAGCATTTATTTCCCAAACAAACAAATCATCCGCAGGCCTCGGGACGGACGCATACGCGACAAGTTGAGGGGCTGCGGGGACTGGGTGTTCACCCACACACTTAATACACTGACCAGACGGAGTGAGAGTGAGACCAGAGAGTGAGACAGCCTAATGGTCATGGAACTGCTGCTAACGACAGGCTCCAGACTTTGGCAAACTGTCCGCAGCGCGCGCAATGCCAAGATTAGCAGCAGATACTTGTCCAACTCTCTGACGTGACTCACATCAAGCAGGCTACATGAAATGCAAAGACAATCACTAGCTAGCCTCCGACTGGAGACAAGATGATGAAGTGAACCTGAAAGAGTCCATGGACTCCCCCCCTTGACCAGTGGAGTCACAGGCTGGCTTGAGCTCTCTCTCTCTCTGGGTTCAGGTGGGCGCCGGCATCTCTAGCGACTGCACAATGGAAGCCAATAAAAAGACAGGCCAGAAATAAACAGCAGATGGCGCTGAGGAGAGAAATGAAGACAGACTTTGTGGAAGAAACCTGTGACTGACAAGGAAAACACTCAACAGTCCCATGATCCTGATCTGCTGCGGAACTGTGAAGCCATGACAAAGGCGCTCAGTGTCACAGCCAGCGAAGACGCTGGACATGTAAAACCCTAGCGTCTGGTGGGCAGGCGACACCGGCATCTCCTGTTCGTGATTTAAGTGCAGGTAAGGAATCGTGTCAAGGGAATGAGACCATCTTAACATGCTGCTCTGAGTAGTTCGACACACATAATCACTGGTGGAAGTTTATAAAATATCAGTTTGGAAATAAGCGTATTAGGCAACTTTACAAAAAATTGAAACATTAAATAACAACTCTTTGACATTATCATCCGTCAATTCCTCCCGAATGATCATCAAGCTGTAAATCAGGAATGTTTCCGGCTCAAATGGCACAAACACAGGACCATAAAACTTTCAAAGTAGATTGGCAGTGACACATGCCGAGAACACTGGATTTAAAAGAATAACCGCCAAGAAAGAAAATAAACCAAAAGAAACGTGACAGGAAACGGAAACGGATCAGAGGCTATTAACTGCTTTGACAACAAGAGACTATATCACAAGAACAAGATGAACTCAGTGATTACTGTAGAGATAAAAGAGATAACATTCAACGTATTGTGCAAATGCACGACAGTCCAAGAGTTGGGGAAAGATTTTGAACAACAAATGAAAAAAAAAAACAAACAAAAAAACAAAAACTATGTACGAACGTCAAACACAAACTTTTGAGAAAACCTTGTACTTTTGTATGCACTAATAATTTTAATACTGACGCAGTCTCCGACTTGATGTTACTGCTTACTAAACTATTTACTCATGTAACATGAAAAAAGAAAAACCATCAGTTCAATGAGACATTTAATATTTTGAAAATTAATATCTTTTTTAACCATAAAGCATCAGTTGTCCTCAGGCTGTAACCATCCTTACACCATGTTGAAACCATTATTATCATGTGAGTTTTGTACTCTGTGTGTGGTCCTCACTGTAATTGCTATTACAATACTGTCATGTGGTGTCATATAAAATAAACTGTTTAAAGAGACTATTTCAGATGTCTGAACTTTACACGGCAAGTTCCTAGCTCTGTGGTCTGTCATCTCGGTTTGTTTCTCAGTCTCGCTCACCCAAACCTTCCGTACATTGGCTCTTGTGACAGTGGAATGTCTGGAATAATTCAGTCGTTTAGCTCCAGCCGGCATCGACTGGTCCCCGCAATGTGTCCGGCGATCACTTCTAGCGATTTATATGTTATCCACCCTTGGATCACACCCAACGGTCAGTCCAGGCTGAGGCAAGAGCAGGAGTAGTAGCAGACGACATAGAAGTGCTACTGCAAGACTTTTCTCTTCTATACCATGTAGTAGGTTGCACTAGGCATTCTAAGCTCATTATGGACCAATAATAAGCAAAAAGAAAATTACACAAATAGGTTTTCAACGGTACCGAGTTTTTCCTACAGCTAAAATAGTTTCCGAGTCACAAATTTTAAATACTCCTGTTACCCAGGTAATTTAATGCTCTAAACAAAATACGAATAAAACATTTTTTTTAAAACAACGAACACATACAGTTAGGTATAAAAACCTAGAAATCATCAACTGGCAGCACTATCTACGAGGAGCTGCTCAAATTTTGTTCAGGACACCAGGTACTGAAAATATTAGTTAGAGCACTTTGAACTTGGGATTTCAAGCAAATGTTACTGCTCTGAGTCATAACACATGTATGCAAGCATTCAAAAGCGAAAATATCATTTCAAATTATGTATTTTGGTTGTAATTAGTCTACAGATTATGGTTTTAGTATCAATGGATTTATTCTGTCCAGCGCTTTTCAGAAAATGTTAAAAACATCATAGACTGACATCAAAATATGTTGTACGATCTTCTAATCCTGCTCTTTATAAAATGATAAATTTTAATCCACAGCAGCAGTACAATCTCAGGCACACTCACACTTCAAAGATTACAAACTCTTTCATAGTTATGATCAACGCCTGTAACATCTAAACCTGCAATATACCATATTCTGCCATCACTGGCAACTGACAGAATGTCAAGAAACATGAAGCATCACTTTGCTTCTAAAAAATGTCTTCTTTTCTTTGAATGACCACCAGCGAAAAAATTGCTTCTCCTTGATGTCCTCATGCGAGACTAGAAGGCTAGCTACTGGCCCTGCTTGTCAAGATAAACAACTCTCGGTCTTAAGAATATCTTGTTGGACTTCAATGGGATGGATTTGTAGGTGGCCTACCCTACAGTCCAAGATAGCCTCAAGGCTTTTTTTTTCTGGTTCAAAACAAATGTGTGAGAAATGCTTTGATCCAACAGCTGACCTCGCGGTGGTGCAAGAAATTTCTTCCGAATGCGTCTTCTGGATTAGTCTTGAGACTTTTGTACTTTTGCACTTTTTCCTTGCTGTGTCGGCACACCTGGCTGCAATTCTTGCCTTCTTCAACTGCTGCTTGGTTTTTTTCAGCAGTTTCCTAATCTTCTTTTTGTACACAAATTTTAAGTACACAATTTTCTCCTGTTGCCTTGACGGCTGTGACTGTATCGTGACTGTGTTCATGAGCTCTGGCTGTTCATAACTTCTCTCAGCAAGCCACTGGTTCTTTGTGGTTGTGCCGCAATGTAAACCAGAAACATGGCTTGACCTGCTCATAATTAAGTATACATTTTTGAAGATTCTTTCTCCTGGCTTATTGGTGGAGCGGCCCAGTGGCGCAATGGTTAGCGCCTGTCACCAATACAGCCAAGGTTGGCAGTCCTGGGTTCAGCTCTCGTCTCGGGCCACTGTGAAGGTTGAAGTATGTGACCCCTACAAATTGTACATTTTCTTATAACCGTCAGCCTTTGTCCAGGTGGACAGAGGTGGGTATTTAAGTCCGACCGTTAACAGGCAGAGACTGTTGCTAGTTGCTGTTGTGAGGCTGCTGTTGCAGTTTTTGGTTGGAAGCTGTTTGCTGAGACCCAGAGCTGTCGTTGGGAACCCGCTTACTGCTTGTGTGCAGAATTGTAGCATCTGGTCGAAGCTGGAGCAGAAGGCCGGGTTCAAGGGAAGGCGTGGACTGATGCTGGAGCAGACGTAAGGGAGGCGACAAGAGACTAGCAACTCGTTGTTGAGCAAAGGGGCTCCACCATCTGTGACAAATACTTTTAAGTTCGGAAACGTGTCCTTACGTAAGGATTTGAAGAACTGGACAACTTTTTGTTGGTGAAAAAGAATCCTCAACACTGTAAATCGATCGGCTCGAGTTACACTGGCGCACATTCTTGATACAGATAAATATGAACACGTGACTGACAGTATTTATAACTTCACGGAAACGTCGCGAAGATTCATCTTTCTCACTTTTTGGCTGTACTTTCTTCCTTATCGACACTGGGTGACTGAAAGAGTTCAGGGTAGCAAAGTGTTGAAATTCTTTCCTTCACTTGGGTTGAAAAGAGACCTCCACAGCACAGGGCCGCCGAGAGCCAGCCCGGGCCCCGGGACAGACGACCTCTCCGGGCCCCTTGTACTTGTAATCGTAAATTATTTTCCCAGTATATAATGTATGTTTACAATTGGAATCTCAATATCTACACTTTATTCAGTAACGAAATATAGACTGCAAACAGTAGGACAAGTGCACTAGGATCTACATCACTACTTCAACATAAAGTTGTTTACATGCGAGTGGTTAGTAAATGAGGACAAATGATGTTAAAGGATCAGACTTGTAGCAACCCCCCCCCCCCTTTAGTAAGGACTGTTACGTCAGCAGCGATGTCAAAACCTCGACAGATTAAAACAACTGCTAGAGGTATCACATCGCCTTTTGTTTTAAGTGCTGTGCTTTTGTACTAAGCTCACTGACGTGCAAGGAAATGTTCTCTATGTAAGTGATTTATACTTCTACATGTAAAGAGGAAGAACCGAAGAAGTAAATGCCTAAACAAGTCTTCATCGAGTGTCGTTAATAACCTCATTAAAAAAAGTGTTTGCTGCGACGAACAGCAGAGCACATCAGTTTTCATTTTTATCAACTTACATAACAAACACGCAGCACCTATCGAAAGTCCCTTCCTATATTATTCCTTTAGCAATACCGCACGCGCGCGCGCACACATACACACACAATAACTACACACACGCATGCTGTTACACGTAAACAAATATCTGAACTAAACTGTCGCCTTCAGACTCTTTAAAGCAGAAATTTTGAATTCATCCAACTTTTTACAA
>SRHC01000005.1:251883-280253 GCA_004794325.1 Pomacea maculata | reverse complement strand
TTATGCATTGTTCTAAAGCATGATGAGTCTACTTGAGCTATCAGTTTTATACTTCACAATGAAAAAGTTCACCTCATGGCCTGTACTCTGATGTGGAATATTTTCTTCAAGCACACGTTGAAATTGTTCAACAGATCAAAATTTATTAAATGATTTGGAAGACCTGTTGGTTTTGCTCTTTCTTACTTACTCTTAAAGTGCAACTATAACATTTAGACACTTAATGTTACAGTATATAAACAGTCTTAAAGTTAATCACTACTTTTTTTTTTAACGGTTCGAAAGTTTAAATGTTTTTAAAATTCCTTGTGTTTATGATGCAATGTGTAATAAACTGTCATGTAATTCAGATTGCTCACTTTTCTCCAGCACATGTTGCACAGCTTACAAGCGTGATCTGACAAGTTTGCTGCTTATCAACAACAGCTCTTGCATACAAATTACAACGCTTAGCAAATGCAGATATAGATTTCATTTATTGCACAACTATTTTCAATGGGTCTGTTTTTGGCATTACAAGCTACTTGAAAGCAGGTATAACACATGGAAGAGATAGACGTGGTTTCGAAAGTGCTGAAGCCATCGTAAGACAAAATAAGGTTATTTATACATGAATCTCAGGTAAGTAATTTGGTATATATATAAACTGATACCTGGTGTGATGTTGTTATCAGCATTTTTTACACCGACTGCCTATTATGGATAGGCTGCATCAGCTTCTTCCATCTTTACTTAGTAGTACAAAACTTTATCGTGAAAATGGAAAAAAATGTACTAGACGGTTCGTAGCAATGCCAGACCAGACCATAAGCCCAAGTGCATGCTTAAGCATCCCTGTAGCCAATCAAAGATACAATCTCTTATTGCAAAGTGGTCAATTCACTTTCTTACTGATGATAAAAATTATTTCAACATTATATGCAGTATATTTTTACCTTACAGGTCAACAGCTTTTCTTCATTCAATAATCCAGCAATACTTTTATCTTAAAAATAATAAGATAAAATTATCATCTGAATGTGGCATTCTTAACTGAATGACATTCAAGTGTTTTTGAGTTGTAGTTCAGGAAGTTCTGCATTACACGCTAGTACTTTTAGTTCTTTGTGGGTGAATATTGCTATTCTGTCGATGTGCATTCTCACAACCTTAATAGGCAGTAACCAGCAGTACAGAGATTTTCTTCTAGGGCTGTGGGTCCACAGTGTCATCAACTTTGCTGTTGATTTGATTCTCTGCTATTCTGGTAAACATCACAAAATCACCTTGATGTTGGCTTTCTTCCATCCTCACGTGGCAATGTGCAGCAGTAAATTGAAATGCATGTTTGAAGTGCCCGCACCTGAACTTCTGATGGATGCTAAGAAAGAATACTGATACACAAAGCACCACATCTGTGGTCTTCAGTCTCCAATTTTCAAAAATTCAAAGCAATTTTACTGAGGCTGGCAACAGTTATATTTATGACAATAATAAGTGACAGTATATGTCGGTACAAACTTAAGTACAGATTGGATGTTTAGTGGGATTCTGAGGCTAGAATTCATTTCATTCATTCTGTAGGAACTTGACAACAAATTTATAAACATGCTAAAGAAACAGATATTTACATACATTGGCAACAAGTTAGCAAATTTTTTTTAATATCAATGAACAAAGTAAATGCCATATTGAGTATAAACCCCCAGAAAAGAGTTAACAATTTCTAGAAAAATTGTTTTATCCGCTTAGGAATGTGTGTCAACAAATTTTTTTTTCATTTTTATCCATAAAGATCACAAAGAAAGAGCTGGTATTTGGATCAACAGAGTTTTGTCTACTTAACTTTGGTTTTGAAATTTCCTGAACGGTGACTTAAGCATTGAGTATGACTGTTGCAGGCTAGAATCTGTGGACTGCAGAGTAACAGTAAAGTCCATGAAGCTTCTATGTTTCTTTAAGATCTTCACACAGACTGCATGTATGATAGGACAGCAACGTCAATCTGATCTGTATAACGTGTTAAATTGGCATGCCGAAAGCATTCACATACAATCTGCATAATGAAGATGCTTGAACTCTGAACTGACTGGAATGTCTGTGTTGAAAATTTTTACCTTGATGTCCTATTAAATCACTGGAAAATCTTACAGCGGTAAAGCATAATAACATTAACATGTCATCAAGGTCTGTGATAAATGTTATGTCAATGTACACACAGGCATAATAATGCACAATGATGCTTATGTGCACATGTGCTTTTTTTATTTCTTTCTACCTCTATAGTCACCTCCTTTGCTCCATGAATAGCACAATTCCCTGAACTGTTGTGGAACAGGCTCCATACTTCAACATTCTAATATACCCTTGAATTTATATATAATTTTTGTTCAACCTTCATGATAAAATTCTCTATCACAATAAATTTACTTCACAAGACTATATTCAAAGGAATAATGTTACTGTTGATTGTTTACACTTTTTTCCTAGATTTATCGATTTACTGAAAGCCGCAAATGGCGGTCCAGTTACAAGTGGTAGCAGTTAAGCACTTGAAAATTCTGTCACTGGCTAGCAGTCATCTGAACTCCAATGTTTTTAGGGCACAAGAGTAACAGAATACGTCAAACTTTAAACATTGAACAATGCATGGACATAAATAGATGACTATGCACCTCTAGACAGATGGTTCTAACAAATACCATCTGAGGTGATGATGACAGGTCCAGTGTTTTTGTCATGGTTCAGGTGACATTGCCGAGCAGGTTTGCAGGTGGGCACACTTACATAAGAAAAAAAAAACCACATTTAACCAGCTTTATGTCTTCTAGCATGAGCGATGCAGTACATTCTCCTTCATGGTGATGTTGCTAGGATGATCTGGAATGGAAACAACAGTAGTTTCTGAGAGGTTGTGTTTGCTTATGCAGATTTTTGCTTTTATTTTTTTAATGCAGTTAAGGATAAAGCTATACATCAATTTCTTAATATTTTCCCCTATTTTTCAGACATATCAAAATTAAAAAGTCTTTGCATATCTGACTTGGTTAGGAATTTCTTTGGCCTTAAATTATCTGAAACATAAAATCGAACATATGCCATTATAGTGGAAAATGCACTGTTACCCACTACTCAACAACAGTCTACGTGGAATGTAGTCAGCTGTTATTTTGTAAGCTGCACTGTCTGACAATTTGAAGAATGCCATTATACTCACACTCTCATGCAACGCTTCTCACATTACTCCCCATTGACAGCAGACTCGCTTTTCTCTCCAGGTCCATTCTCAACGTTTGCTTCTGCCTGCTCACATCCCTTGCCCTGTGTCTACAATTCAGATACAAAGGGCTAAAGACATGAACTAAAAAAAAAAACCAACCTCATATGGAACTCAAAGCTTTGGTGCAAGTTACCATAAACATTAGTTTATTGTGCTATTACTTTCACCAGAAAGTCCAAAATTAGAAGACAACAAGCATGTTCACCAAGCAGTATTCCGTATTCTGTCATAAAATTGAAGTATTTTTTACTGTACTAACCATTTACCTCCAGCAATACAATAATCCAAGAGTGGACTGGCTTTTTTTAATTCATTTAATGCTTCTCAGGGAATAGCAGAGAACTGAGAAAGTTGGTGGCAATATCGTCAGGTGCCCCATAGACAATCTGAGCAAAGGGCAGTGATGACAATACTTCAGGTGTTGCAGAATCTGGTATTTATAGACAAGATGTTAAAATCTGATAGTACCTTTGGTACAGGTTCCTTAGAAGGGTCCAACAATATTTTCCCAATGTTCTTCCTGTCATGAAGCTTCTGCATGCCTTCTCCCACCTGTTAAAGCATGCACAAATAGTCTTTTAACATTATTCTACCCACACTATAAGATGGTCTACAAATTAAAGGGCTATACACATAACACCTGGTAATACTCTGCATTTATTGCTTTAACATGCTGCCTGAAAGCTTAAAGCAGAATACATGCTTCTTCATCTCTAAGCTCTATGTATAACAGTAAATTTAATTCTCCTAGTTGATGCCTCTTCCTTTCAGTTTCACTTGGACTTCAGCATTTCCATTGCTTTCAGCAATGATTGCTATAACTGAAGCTCTGCTACCCTAAATCAAAACTAAAAACCAAAATGTTCAGAATGATCCAAACTTGAATTCACTTACATCTTCAAAAGCCCAGACAGAGTCAATAGTTGGGTGGATCTTGCCTTGCCGATACAAATCGAGGAGAGAATCTACAACATTTCGGACATAACCATACTGGCTCTGACGGAAAAGCAAACGTCGCAGCTGGAAGCCTCCAACACACTTGTTGTCATCTGACAACTTTATGGGGTTGACCTTGTCCACTTGCCACCACTATATGTGCACACACCACAGAACAAAGTTGTAACACCTGATCATGAGGAATGGACCAATCACAAGCACACATGCACATTTACATAGTCATGGATGTCATTACACAAAAGAATCATGCTAATGTTGTTATAGACATAGCTGATGTCACACTTACGTCACCTGTCACATGCATGTCACACTTATGCTACCGAGTCCGTGAAATGATATGTTTAAGTTGCACGTGCAACCAGGCATAAAAATGCTAGCACTAATATGATTTCTTGCATTATTTCAACACTACTGAAACACATATTGCCCAGAATTCTTCACTCATGAACAAAACACCTTAAAATATTGAAAACACCTTGAATGCTTTTACAGTTATAACAGTTATTTCAAAATTATCTTGTAAATACAAATTATTTTGTTGTAAACACTCTCCTTTTATCTCACTCTCCTTCATTCTTCCACGTACAGTTTTCTCTGTAATGCATGCACGCAGAGACATACACACATGTTTGCATGCAACCCCTCAAATGCATGTGTCCGTCCATGCACACATATGCATGCATGAACATGCATATGCACGCATGCACATCATGCACACCACATCTGCACACTTGCTTGCCCTTGGAGAACTGGAACATACCAGTGGACACACACACACTGACAATACTGAAAGGGAAACCACACCTAAGATATTTGCATGCAGACAATGTCGAGAAAATTTGGTTCTAACTGCATATTGAAACAAAGGTGAGACAAAATGCCTGCCTGTGGCTGCAGCACATGTACAATTTCATTAACTAGTCTTTACGAAATTTGTTGGCAGGTAATCATCAAAATATAAGCAATTGATTTTATCAAACAATTAAGCGTCCCATGTCCACAAAGAAGAAAGAAGCGCATGGAGATCCCTGCAGTCATTTTCACCCAGAATGAAAAGAATTTACAAGTGTAAAGAAAAAGCAAATCAAGATGGTACTAAAACTGAAATCATGCTAAAAACAATTATCTCAGTAACTATAGTGTGAAGGCAACTTCTAATTCTATGGCCTAAAACTGGGAGCTTGTGGCATGTGAAATCTACAATAGCTGCAAGTCCTAAGAAACACGCAAAGAGTCCAACTTAGAAATAAAAATGGCTCTGCTATGGCTCTAGACGTATTCTTGTTTTTTAAGTACACAAAAATATTTCTCCTTATTAAGTGCACATGGAAACAAGTAAAAAAAGAAAAGGGCATTGAATGATGTAGCAAATAAGTATGAAATCCCTGCTAAGCTGGCCTGGGAAGAAAAAGTATACAGTGCACTTAAACCCAGCATCAGCTTTTTTTTTTTGGCGTGCGGAACATTCTACTTACCACAATGTTGTCAGGCATGTGCAGCTGACCAAAGCAAACAAGTACCATTTTACCCTAAACATTGTTGTCTTTATCCTAAAACTATAATCATACATTTTTTTGTCTTAAATCTTATAGCTTGGTTTTTTTTGGGTCCACACAATCTCCCATTAAATTACTGTTGAGCATCTACCAATTGATTATTCTGTCCCCAACTGCTTGTGTAAGTAAACTTTACCAAGTGATTCATTTTATATATTTTCAACTATCTATAGTATTTCATTTGTTTACTTTATTACAGATGAATTCTAAGCAAGTGCTTTTCAGCTTATCAATGTTAGCTTGATGAATGACAGGACACACAAATGAATGGAATCAAGCTCAAAGTAGAACTGCTTGTGTTACGGTTAGATGTAATAAGACACATAAGAATGTACTCACCGACTTGGCAAAGCTGAAGAAGCTCTTGGTTTCACCAGTTACAATGTTAGATGAACCTAAAATAACAAAATTATGCAAGTCACTCTGTAGTGCTGGTGAAAATTAGGTTTCATGTTAGAAAACTAATTACATATGGTTGCTTATTTTTATGTTTGTAGGTTTACTTCTGTACTGTAAGTACATCTGCACACAGCAGTTTAGTCAGCAATGTGAATGCATGATGCTCAACAATTTAAAGATGCATTTTGACTGCTGATAAATTGTTAGCCACTGTAGAGTGTAGGTATGCTGTTTAATATTTGTGTGTGTGTGTGTGTGTGTGTGCATGTCAGTGAATAAATCTGCCTGAAGGGGATAAGGGAACATATTGAAGATGGAGGCAGTCTGCTCTAATTATTACATTTCTTGTTAGTTTGAAGGTTAGTTAGCTTTCACCTGCATGAAACTTTTTGCTGTAAGGGTCGCATTGGGTATATATGAAATATAGGGGGAAAAGAATCGCCTATTTTCTAACTTTATATGATTTTTATTGTCACTGTTTGGCTTACCATAAAGCAGATATTTGCCCATAGGCTTCAGAATGCTGATGCCACGGTTAGTGTCTTCTCCGCACAGACAGTCCAGCACAATATCTACTCCCTCTGCAGAAAGTCTACACACATGTAGACACACACAGACACACATGCATCCATGTGGACACACACACAGAATATATGTAGGTCCACATAAAGAGTATCATTTTATATGTCATCATTTAGCATATTTACCACCAAAAAAATCAGAACCAGCTAAAATCTGAATTAATTTATTATCAGATAAGTATTTATGCTCTCTCCTGCTGTGCACTCAAACATGCTTCATCAAGCTAGACATGCCCACAACCTACTTTCTGATTTCCTGCACATAGTCAATGCCATGGTCGAAGAGGTGTGTCACTTTGTCTTTGATGGCTTCATGCTTGTTTGCTGAAGCTGTGCCAAACACCGTCACCCCTTCCACCATGCTTGCCAGCTGCAGCACTGCATGACCCTGGGAAGCAAGGACAGGCCCAAACCATGGAATGTGAAAAACCATGCCCCACATGATAAATGGCTGACCTACATCAATGTTTTTCTGCCTTTAGAAGGTGGAATAAGTGTCTGATACCGCTGTCATGTGTCAGCTTTTTGCCTAATAGTGATCACAGACTTAAGCGTGATTGCATTGTCAAATGTCAGGATATTATCTGCTATTTACTCAAAATACATGTGACACCTGCTATACAAAGCTGATTGTGCTTGCAAATGTCAGTGCTTTGCCTGTTAACATCATGATGAACATTGTAATAATGTTGTCTGCTTGTGACCCAAGACTGTTCCACCACATGTTCCTGTCAGTCTCAAATTTGATATGCAGCCACTACTCTCCATGCTACAAAAATCACTGCATCACTGACTTAAGTGCTCAAGTTTTCCTGAAGTTCAGGGTGTATTTCTAGCTCCAAGGCCTTCCACAAAGGTACTCACCACTCCACCAGCTGCAGAGTGGATAAGCAGTGACTGACCCTTGCGCAGGTTAGCCAGATCAAAAAGCAGGACATAAGCTGTGATATAATTCATCAGCAAGGCAGCGCCATCATGGAAGCTCATGTTGTCAGGTATCTTGTACACTGTGTTGGCTGAGACGGACACAAGTTCAGCCCATGCCTTGAAGTCAGTCAGAGCAATGACACGATCACCAACCTGCCAAAACAAGTGGACAAACACACATATGTATAAATGAGCTAGGAAAGCATGGCACTGGAACTTTGGTTGCTGTAGTATCTTCAGCATGTAAAAATGTTTTTAATTTTGGTTCATTCCTTGTGCAGATGAACAGATGCGAAAACAAGTACATGTGTAGTTGTTTTGCTGAATGTGCATTCTGTGCAAATTGGAAACTTTATTTAGGACAAAATACTGGTGAGTTAACTATTCTAAACACATCTAAGAAGACTGACACGTGCAGAAAGGTTTATGTCCCATGGTCTATAACAGCCACAGAGTGGTGAATTCCAACTGGTCCAATGTGCTCAGGGCACAACCATCTCTGCCATCTTTATCTGATATCCATTTAGTGAAAGGTGGTTAGAGGGAGCTGCTAGCTTTATCAAGCTTTAGAGCCCAACTATAACCACTGTTTTTAAGGACTTGGAAGTTAAAACGTGATAGTGTGCAAGGTTAGTAATGCACGAGAGTAACATCTCTTCCAAGATCACCTGTAGAGTTTGGCCCACCACTACTTCTGTTGTAAAACCACTTGACTTAAAATCAATGATAATATTTATATAAAACAAATTACTAATCAAACAATAAAAATTTTTAAGACAGAAAATAGCTAGATGAGCGTTACACTATATGAAGGAGATAGCTAGATGGACATCACAGTTTGTTATTCCAGTAGATGATTGACTTCAATCATGTGAATTTTTTGACTTGTGGTCACAATCTATCAGGATCCATGCTGATCAAACTCTCATAAGTTGACATATTTCACAAGTTCACCACTGCTCTCCTCTCCAAACAATAACAAGGCCCACACTATCAACTTTCAGCTACTACATCATGTCAAACATATATTTTTTTTTTCTTGGATGGTTTTATAGACACAGTGGACACCCTCAACTATGCTTGTCTGACCTGCACAGTTTGGAAAAGGAAGTTGCTGGCAAGTCATGGGGCTCACGGGGCGAGATGGAGGAGGAAAGAAGATCAGGAAGGGGAAGAGTTTTCGAGTATATTCGCAAGCATGTGTCAAGTAGATGAAGTGGCAAAGTGTCATGTGATAGGGCGACAGGAGGAACGAATCCTTCAGTTTATACTCACGCTGAAGTCAGTAACGTTCTCCCCAACAGCCTCCACTTCACCAGCACACTCAAATCCCAGGATCAGGGGGGTTTTCGGGGGATTGTCGATAACGCCCTGCCGCACCATCAGGTCTGGGAAACTCATGCCACTGCAAACAAACACACGATTCATCATCAGGCTGTAATTCTCATTATTCTGCAGTTTAGTGTTGCTCATGCAAGACTAATTTAAAGATATTTAACAGCCTACACCCATTACAGGTAAGGGATTAGATCATCATTCTGTTTGTGGGTGGGAGGGTCTGTGAACAGTAAAAAAGTATAAAAAGTGAGTGTTCTTGCAGATAACTTGAAATTTAAAGTAGTGCGGCTCACGGGCATCACGTGCATCCAAATAAATATGTAAAAAGAAAACTGTTATTGTGTCAGTGTGCAAAGAAGTCCACTTTCGGCCTGTGGAGAATAGGGAAAAAGCAAATTAAAAATAAAATAAATAAAACAAGCCCCAGTTCATCCTTTAATCTCGTGTCTGCACCCGCCGCCATAAAGGCGCGATGGCGTCAGCTCCCTGCGAGGGACAAACCCTCGATGGCTATTAGCAGTCTCGCCTCTGGCCCTGGTCACCCCGACCTTTGCGTGGGTTTGGGTTCTCTTTCTTACTACGGTGGTCGGTAATAAGATGTCTGATGTTAACTTCTTTCGTACATTTATTTTGCATGTTGTTTATTTTATCGGGTTTTTTTAAAAATTATGACGGGGAATAATTTTTTGCTGAATCACAAAAAGACATGGGTACTGAACTGCTATACGGTTTACTTTTTTGTTAATTTTCTTTTACTTCACTACCTAAACAATACTAGCCTTTGAGGAACGAGCATGTGTTTACTTGCATACAGTAAAGTTCATTTGCGTCAGCCTTCAGCTGCGGAAAACATCCACAATGGCTGCATCACATGAGGCATCAATGGCTCGCATCTCTGAGACCATCCTTCCCCATCCCCCTTCCCTGCTGTATCCTCATTAGAAGACAGAGTTGGTTTTCAGCCTTGAACTTCAGCGCAATCAGTGGAGCACCGAGTGGGCATTAGATTTTCGAGTTGTTTTGGTTGTGTTTGTGTGTGTGTGTGTGGGGGGGGGATAAAGGGGATTACATATGTGCGCCATGCTGCGCCTGTGAGTGGTTGTCTGGAAACAAATTCACGTGACCCTCACCAGTAGCTGAATTCCTCCGGGACCTTTTTTTTTTAAGTAGATATTATGTGTGTAGGGACTGACAGGAGTTGCACATTTTCTGCATGATCCTTAACGCGCATTACGCTTGGAAGGAGAATGAGGAAAGGACAAAACAAATGGTCCACTGGGGCAAAGAAGAATGGTTAATAATTCACATGGAACGACACGAGAAACCCTGCTCTTTCGAAATGCTACGTATCCTTGGTGATGTCTGTGGGGTGGGGTGGGTGTGGGGAGGATGGTGTTTCGCATCCTGCCTGAGACTGAAATGGCAGCCTCATTTCTCTATGAAAGGTCTTTGCGCAATGTTCAGGCTGTGGGCGTTAGCACAATCCCTGCATCTTGCCCGGGGACAACAACATGACATGACACCAATTTTTTTTAAAAAAAAAAAAGGTTTTGATATCCTGTTCTTTATTCACTACATTTACAGTGGGAGACGATGTTAAAAGTTTGACCTAGAGGAGCAGTGCTGTTTGGGCATTTCCGAGTCAGCTCTCCCTTCAGATGGCTCCGTGGACATGGCAGACACCTGTCCTACAACAAGGCCGGCTACACTTTGTCCCAGCTTGGTAACTGTGCTTGTGAATAGGTCCGGTCTGTGCAGCGGTTGTGCCTGTGTTCTGTCAAGATTTCTTCTGAAGATTTCTGTAGCAGTGTCCATTCTATACCTAGCCGTGTCCAGTAGTTGGTGGATGTGGGGTAGGGTGGGGTAATTGAGGTGCATGCTAAAGTGTTGTCATTCTGTGAATATGTCTGTAGCAACACTCTTTTTTTTTTAAACTCCTTAGTGTCCAGACAGGTCGGGTAGGTCCACATGAGACGTTCATTGATTGCTGTTAAAGTTCAAAAGTTAACAGAGTGATAGATACAGCCTGGTTCTTATCAGACCAGTCGAATTATGTCCACAGAAACACCTGGTGTGCTTTTGCGATTCTTGTCAATAGTTCTGACGCTGCGGATCTCTTGCTTTTCCCACCACAACAACAAAACTACCTCCAACCGGAGACGTCAACAAAATATGCTGGGTGCGTAAATAATCGCCATCAGATATAACCTGCTCTCGACCTCGCGCGCCAGGAAAAAAAAAATGTGAAGGTTGTGAGTGAATCTCGTCTGCCCCTGTATCGCTGTTGATACACACTACTTACATGCACACATGAATGCATTATCCGCCTTACACACTTGAAGTGCGCAGACTCAAAAAAACACTCATGAATACATACATGCGCGCGCTCACATAAACACCACGGGACGAGCGTCTTTTAATAAACAGAGTTATTAACACGGATCACGGGACACCTCCTGACAAGTGACTAAGCCTTGTTAAAAATACGCTGACAACCGTTTTCCGTCTCGTGACAGTCACCCCATCCCAAGACCCTCCTCCACCACTTATCGTTGTGTACACAAGCTTGCTACTCAAGCCTAACACCACGGACACACTCACATACAGGTCCGCACTGACACAAAATACTCGCTGCGGCACTACAGCTATCAACACCCTGAGCACTGATAACTTTGATAACCCGCTCTATGGTAATTAGAGGGTCATTATAAGACGATCACTCCTCGGGTGAGAGTAAATAGGTACTGATTTTTTTTTTCACTCTTCGCCTTCCTTGGGTCCTTGGGCTACCTAAGTGGTTTCTACGCAACACACTCGCCAACGCCTCTCCCACCTCCATCTGGCTTCGCTTCTACCATCCACAGTGAAAAAGGGGAAGGGAGGAGTTGGGAAAGAGTTATTTAGTTTTATTTAATAAAATACATTGATTGCCTATCCCACTGGCGCACTAAAGTGGCTTCAGATTGCAGATGTAACTGACGGTCCTAACAGTAAAAATAAAAGCCCTAGTCACATATAACAGTTATGTAATAGTCTTTTTGCGGGTTCTTTATTATCGACAGATATTTTCGAAAGTTCACCTACGTATGTCGAGGTGTGTCCAGTGGGGTATTGGCACCCCTAGGCACCCGTCCTACCGCCGCCCCCTCCTCCAGCTGGGGGTTGGGGTGGAGCTGTCTATATATTGTCCGTCAAGCGCCCCCTCACCCATGTTTTCCTTTAGGCAATATTTGTAACTTACTAACAACCCGTCAACCACATTCCCCCCTGGGTGCGTAGAAGGACTGACAATCATGCGCAGCCACACCTAGCTGGCGAAATCTTCTGGACAAACAAGAAATCAATGTGACCGGTGAAGCATTACAATAACATCGTTACCTTTAACCTCTAACCTGCACAGACACGTGCTCTAGTTAGCAGAAGGGGCTGCGGGGGTCTGTCATGCTCAGCCGTACGTGCTGTTGTGAACAAAGGCGCGTGGCCCACAACAGAAAAAGCACAAAACTCGCTGATGCTCCTCGAGCTTTCATGTCCATCACAAGTCATTCAACTGCGAGTTATCGTTGTATTCCTCATAGGAACACGCACCAATAAACACGTGAATGCATTTTGCAAAAACAGAACAAAACAAAACAAAAAATAAATAAAAAGACTTTTGGAGTGACACGCAAAGGTCTGCAAACGGGCGAATTTTTTTTTCCCAAACCACTTTCTATTTTTAAGTGCACAATAGCATATCTCCCCGAATCTGAGGGGAAACCCCATTTACACATCACCTCTGGTGTTAAGATGTAAGCCTAAAAAGATTACCACATTACCTGGCAGAGAAAGTGGAAAAACCGTGACACCATCTATACAATGCTGTCCTAGATGTCCCATTACATGTTTCCTTGACAACGCATAAGCGTATCCATATACATTCCTGACATCAGTTCTGACCTATTCCTTTGCGTGCTTTGATGTTTATAGGCGTATGCCTCAAGAAGGGTGGTATCCACCTTTCGTAAAATAATGTTTGTAAAATAATGTCTTTGCTCAGCTGACCTCAGTTATTTGATAAAAAATTATTATTTGTATTCCAGTAAACTTTAAATCTACTTGAGACTAAATAAACTTAAAATGCGGAGACACCCAGGGGTCATAATTATGAACTGCATGTAAAGCAGCTATAGGGACTGGAGGCGGGGGTGATTCTTCAAACAGCAAACACCCATGGACTCTGAGGTCCACACACAGCGTCTGATGCTACATAAGGACCGGAGGGAACCAAGCTTTCGATCTGATGAACACATTTCTGTTACTTACAGCTGAATCCTATTTTATAACCTATAACCTGTACTATATATTTAGCCTGCGCTTACATTCACCATCTTGCTGCCAGCAACAAGTCGCACTGTCCTGACAACACTAGGCTGTGTCAGGTCATTGCATTTGTAGGTCGCTGACATGTTCGTGTAGAACAGTTTTCAAAAGTCTGTTCCTAGCCCCACAAAATGATAAAGTTTCGAATTTCCAAAGTACTCTAAAGTCCCATCGTATTGGAAAATGTATTGCGAACGTGTTGGAAAACTCGTTTAAACATAGCATGTTGACCAAAGTTCCACTGCTCCAAACATTTTCCCCCAGAGCATAGCTTTCACACACTCACACGAGCGTTCATCGTTATTTGTCCGGTTAAGAAGGTCCTTTAACTGACACTATGAAGTGAAAAGTAAAAATTCAACAAAAAATAACGCATAATTTAATATCTTAAGACTACAAAATAAAGTGACCTTTGTTCTCTTCGAGCTAAGTTCGTAATATATTGACATAAATAATGCGCACATAGATAAGTTTTCCAGTACTCAATTATAGCAATACGAGGTTTTCACTAGCTGTGAAGACATTATTTCCCCAGGCTGAATCATAAAGTAAAATCTATGAGCAAGTAAGAAGAAGCGGCTTCCATTTTTCCAGCACGTGCTTGTAACAAAGGTTTCCCTGTTCACCCCCTTTAGGCTAAATAAACAGTGCTAGAATCAACAGATCTCGTGCGGATTTAATTTCTGACTGCGTTCTACAACGTTCCTTTTTCCTCCACCGCATCTTTCTTCCTTCAAACCCATGCCTTCTTCCTGCATCCGACCGCTATACGGATCCTAGCTTCCGGAAAGTGCGTTTGGTGCCAAACCGATAGCCCTTACGAATTGGGGGTTCGTCTGCTTTTGTATGGAGACTGGAAGACTGAATAACACGAGGGAAGGTATGTCCGGCAAGGAAGGAAAACTTTGAAAGAATGCTCTTGTATCTATACCGTGTCTGCTACTTATATCCAAAGGTCCGACTGCACTGCTTGCACCAGCGTCTAGAATCTGCGTGTTTACTGGATGGGTCAACAGCTGGAATTTGTTTACCATTTGGACCAAGCAGCTGGAGTCCCACCGTGTACTGATCAGCCAACAGCTACAGCCATAATATTTGTTCTCAGAGCTAACAACGTTTCAGGTTCCCGCAGCTTTGAGAATACTCTAACTTGCAAGAGAGAGAAACTGAGCAAACAGGTTTAATCTAATTATTTACACCTGCGAGATGGCATCTTAAATAGTAGGCTGTTTGCTGGTTCAGCAGCTTGAATTCCATAGCTTTTGCTCAGGTGCACTTCGAAAAAAAGCTTTTAAAACGAAGATAAAATCTATCCGCCGTTAAAACATCATATTTTTTTATTTTTTAAATTTTTTTGACATAATATCACGCCGGTAAAATCCTAGAGAAATTTGTTTCATTTATTGGACAAAGTTAGACCATGTCAAGGATAAAACTTTCATCAATACTATTACAGACTAGGAACTATTCATCAGAAAAATTATTCTTAACTATTGCTGGTCTATGATGGGTTCATCATGGCGATATTAAACCTGATCCGTATAGTAGAACAATTTTAGACCTGCGAACTGTTTCTAGAGATAGGTACAGACCTACAAATTGTTCCTAAACATAAGTACAGGCTTCTATGTGAAACCTTGACACCGTGCGTCTCACATGCCGATGCCAGGTGAAGATTCCAGACTAACGGTCAAATCGATAGCTATGCAAGCCTGCCACTATTTATAGATGGTGGGACACGGTCCTCCACCTACACTTGCCTGACCTGGCCATTCCTCTACAGTCTCCAGGCTCCTGGAGTTCTGTCGACACAAGCCGGTCTGCACACACACACGCGCGCGCCGCCTGACCAGGGTGTTCTTTCTGAAGAACATCTGACCATGGCAATGACATTAGGCAGTCATCGACACACTGATCAACTTATAAAGCAGACACAACCACAGCCGTTCACCTTTGTTACGCAGCGAAGTTCGGTATCTTTCGTTTTGCAGTTAAAATGGAAGCAGCAGCAGCAAAAGATGAAATGAAGCGCACCGGGCAGATTGCAGGGCGGTATGTGGCTGTGTGCAGCAAATGAAGCATTTTCTCCGGAGGACGTAGATCCATATTGTCAGAAAAATGCTGTCGATGATGAAGCCATCCTTCGTTTCCTAACTGCATTTAGAAAAGTAGGAGGGTGAAACCGGTGTTTCACGCCAAGCCAGCAACTATTGCGCTTTAAAAAAAAATCATCATCATCACTTTGCAAAGACAGACGCTAATGGTGAAAAAGTCTTAACAGTTACGCAGTCAAATTTCTCTGGTATTTACGGAAATCCCATTAAAGTTGCATTTGTTTAGGAATCTCAGTTTCTATCACTCCTGGAAGTAGCTTGAGCAGACGACCAAATTTTTTTTTTAGGAAGGCTTCGCGGAGCACTAGGTAATCGTACGCGAGATCTTATGCGAGATTCACGGTGTCACGTGCTCAGAAATCCCCCTTCCCACGGACACCCGCTTCTATAATGCGCATGCGTTCTAGTTAAATATATTTAAATAGGGCGGAGCTTCATGCCTCGATATCTAACTTGCATATCATTAAAATCACGCGTATCTATAGGACTTGACTTCCACCAAGAAACTGCACCCGAAAGACCTTAATATTGTGCACATGCACGATTTAAAATAATTATAAGCGGCATATCACTTTCAATATTGTGAAAGTCAAAGTCGATATATCTACGAGTGTGCAAGGTAGATTTCGAGGCATGCGCATTATGGAGGGGGATTTCTGAGCACGTGACAGTTTCGCACTTCCTGCTGATACCTTGAAATCTATAGATCAGAACCCACAGCATACGCACAGATTCTTTTGTCATACGCACAAGCTGCACACCCTGTTTATCAGCGGGCTTTGAAGAAATGCATCACTTTTGGTGTGTGCAATAAGAACAACAGCAGGTAAAAAGAAATCGACGCGCGAAAGCGGCGAAGCCTTGGTGTAATTTGTCCTCTAGTTATGGTAAACGGTCGTCATGGAAACGTCTGTACACTTGCCCTGCGCAGAACCTTTTCTATAGCAATCGGAACAGCACACGCTGCTGTCGCTTTCGAACTGAACATTTGATTACAAGTGGTGATAACCTCACTGTTCATGCGTTAGGTTTACCGCCAGACTGCAGAGTACCACGAGGACATGCGAGACTTTAAAACGGACAATTATTGTTTTTAAATAAACAAGAGCTATACTAATTGAGCCATGCTGAAATCGCGAAAGGAAAACATTTTCAACGGATTGTTTCAGGAAATTCGATCTGTCGTACGAACATTACTTGTATTTAAGCACTCAAATCGATTCAGTTGCCAAGCATATTGTTGTCGGAAGTGCTCTCAGAATATTCTGAAATTTCTCGCATTGTGTATTTCAGACAACCCCAGACTGTAAAGAGATTTGGTTTCCGGACCCAGCAATGAAAGGCTTTCTTATAATTATTAATAGCATTCAAGAGCTTTGCAATAGCAGGCTATAAAGAAAACATTTAAACTGCTGCTATCCACAGTGAGGTGACGCTGTGGGTATAAATACAAGCTTGTATTAATCCGTAAATAAAAGTTGACCTCTCTCCAACCTCACAAACTATGTCCGGGAGTAGTTATGTTTCCGTGCGCTGTGGCCACAAATCGGCTGTAAACAGACCGAATATTGTTGGGCGCAGAGTGTACAGGAGATAGCATGCAGCCTTGCCACAACTGGAACGCTGACGAGAGGCACTTTCCTGCGCAATATGTCAGTCCACAGCCTCGACCCGGCCAGTCAACAACAACAAAAATAGGCTTTTGTTTTTCTGTAAGGGAGCCGTTGTGGTCAGAACGTGTGGGGACGCGCTCAGAATCGATCTGGTGTTTGTGGCTGTGTGTAGGTGTGTGTGTGCGCACGCGCGTTTGAGAGGGGAGGGGACAGCGCGTATGAGAGGTACTGTGTAAGACCGCACATACAGGTTTGCATTCTCTGCGGTGCTAATATTCTGTGGGTGCCAGCATAATGGGGTACATCGCCTGCGCGTCAGACGCATTAGCGCACAGTGACCACATCGATCAATCATACATAGGCTCTTGCGAAACTCAAGAAAGCAAAATAAATAAAAATAAATTAAAAGGTATTTAGTGCAGGTGTGGGGAGATCGACTGAGATGATAGCATTCAAGAGGAGTGGAGCAAGCAAGAAGCAACTTACCAGGCCTTGACCCTGATCAGCACCTCTCCATCTGCGAGCTTGGGCTCGGGCTTCTGTTGCACCTTGATCATCTTCATGCTGCCAAACCCTGTCAGCACCACGCTCTTCATCGTCTTCTGGGGAGGGGCAGCGGCTGCAGCCTCCTCCTTCACTTCGGGTTTAGCGGCACCTCCCTCGGCACCGGCTTCAGCAGCTGGAGTCTCGGAGGGAGCGGCATCCTTCTCAGGCATCTTTTTTGTTGCTTGTTTGTATTTTTCTTACGTCTCACAAAGATGTTTACAGTAACTCAACGGACACCCGACCACACGTTCTTCCCTTGCCGTCACCTTTTCGTGCCGCTGGCACCAGACACACAGCCCTCCGTCACGGCAGCAGTGAGATGCCCGATGGCGTCCGCACAGTGGGTCGCTTTGATCCCCCTCCGCCGGTTATGCAAATGAGCCGATCAATCGGAGCGCCCAACGTCGATCTCGGGAGGGGGAAGAGAGAGAGGACAATCCTAGCACCGAGACTACGCAGAGAGGGAGAGAGAAAACTGGACGTAAAATAATAATAATTGAAGACGTAAAGGAAATATCGGAGGTAGAGAGATAACGTACCTACACCAAAAAACCCCGCAAGCACTACCACTGACACGTCACGCGTCACCAGTGTCAGTCAAACCTAAGGAGAGGAGCCGACGATCGGTGGGTCTGACATTCGCGCGCTGTTTCTCGCCAGCGAAATGTGACTTGACTGGCAGTTTTCGTCCTTACTCCAGCCGGCAGGGGGACTCGAGACCACCACACGCTCTGCAGCCTCAAGATGATCGCAGGAAGAAGTCGCTGGTGGCTGCCTGCGCTGCCGTGCAGCAAGTGCGCGTCATCTTCTCCGCGGCAACTTCGCGCCGCAGTGGCGGTGGCAGCGAGTCGTCTGCTTTGGCACTCGAGTTGTGGGGCGAGTTGCAAGGGGGAGAAGGGGGAGAAGAGGAAATTAGTGGAGAAACAGTGGGTGGGGTGGACATGAAGTTCGCCGCATTCACTGGGATTGAAGGCTGTGTTCAGCTGACAACGGCATTTATTGAATCCTGAAGTCATGAAAACAGTGTCGTTTTGTAACCTGCAGCCAGTGGGAAAGAGAATAAGCTGGAAGGTAGTAGGGTGGGGGTAAACAAAAGCATATGTTTGTTCGTTTCACAATTGACAAGCGAAGTGGTATAGACGGATGCCATTACTATAGTCACTAAAGACAAGAAACCTGCACAGGTTGCACAACTTATGTGTGTGACATTCGAGTTGCTTCAAGCCTTCCATTAGTGACATCAAGTATAAGCCTAGTAAAGTTTATATATATAAATGTGAGTGCGTGCGTTGCCTTAGCTATTTAACTAGCCGTTGCCAGTGCGTGCGAGGTTGTGTAACTGCTTTTAATCTCCAGCTGCAAATATAATTATATCAACTGATTCCCCTCGATTCAGCACCATTTACCTCTTCATATCTCCATTTATCCCCCTTCTCCTGCGTCTCAGCCCACCCACCTCTGTCTCCATCCCTCCATTTTTTGGCAGTCCTCGACCATGACAAGGCAGACACACCAACCTGTCTTCCTTCGTCCTCGTTCTGTGGTCCGTGTTCACCGATCGCTTGATTATGCTAATTTGCCCACAGTTACCGAATGCGTGGGTGTACCAGGCAGCTCTAGAAACCATGGTTCGAGAGAAAAAATCACCCCACCCCTCTCATGGAGGTCTTTGTTATTTTGCTGTGGGTAAATACACCGAATGGGCGAGGGTAAGCAGCGACGTGTGATGACGTCTGTTAAATATTTGGTGGTTGCCACAAAAATAATGTTTGAGAGTTAGCTGCCTGTTGGAGTCTTCAGCGACAAAAATTTAAGAAGCTGCAGTGTTTTGTTTTTTTGTTTTTTTTCTCATGGCCTTTGCGCACGTTTGATACACAGATGTAATGAGGCCAGCCCGAGTGGGCGTGTCTCCACGCAGGTATGCTGTGCAGTTGTTGCATATGGGACAGGAGATCGGCAAGCTTTTCCGTCCTAAATCAACTCAGTGTTGACAGAAATGTAGTAATGTATGTATAAACACAGAATTGATGAATAAAGTTGACTTTTGGTCGTGAAACAACTTGTAAACACATTCACTTTTCATTCGGCTATCGATCCATTGGTTCTCACGTGGTCGGAAGAAAACGTAAACAAGGTACTCGGCCTCTCATTGGTCAATTGTTTCCTTCCGGTTTGTATGGCCTTCACCTTGCCACGCAAATGGTTGCTGCAACTAGCTTCTTTCACTTTAGCAAATGTGTTCCAGGTTTTGCAGATACGATATGTCGAATTCTGAAAATTCGTGACTGGATTTTTGTCGTTAGTAAGTTTCTGAATATCCCTTAATGACCGTTACAACTGTAGAAGAAAGAAAAGAAATAGCAGTGACCGTTCTTGATTTAATATTTATTTCTCCCCTGCAGCTGCACAAATGCACACAGTTTCACACAGTTTCACACAACAGCAGTGCTATTGCTAATAAAACTATAAAATTCTGTATTCATACTTGCAGTTTAGGGAAGTTTATTCTTTCACCTGCACAATTTGGAACATACCTTTTTGGGTACTTTCTATTTTAAAATACTAAATTCAAATGTACACGCTATGGCCCGTTTGTGCAGAACGTATAATTTGTTGCAAGGTAATGACTGGCAGTACTGCTAACAGCTAACTTAGTTCGCAATACGATACTGCTAGGAAATCAACGTTCATTTACGTGCAAGTTAATTATCAATAAACAAACTTTTTCTTTGAATGTTTTGGGTTCTGTCGAATATGTCTTCTTAAGTAAACAGTTTAGAGGAAGGCTTTTTGAACCTTCAAGATAAGGCGTCAAATTAATCCTTAAAAATAAAACAGAATAATATCTTCTGTAATTTGTAAAGATAAAATATCCTCAATACATACAAAATAAAAAGATAAGTGGCTATATTGAGTTACTCTGATAAATGGATTAATTGTTGCTCTCTTTCTTTGATTAAAAATTGTGGTTTGGGGTATATTATGCATTAATTCTATCCTAAAGCTGCTAGTTTTGCATTGTTTTACGGTTACTGTGTTAAATAATTGATTTATGCTGCCTTGATCTTTTTGTGCTGTATTATACCTTCTGTTTTAAAAAAATAACCTTTTACTATTACCATATTAACTGACATTCTAATTGTTACTTTACACTGTTGCTTTGGTTTGCCACTTTTAAGTATTGTTAGTTTAGTTTTAGTTTATTCCTTGTTTCTCCTTGAGGAGCATAGGGCTGCATTTAAGTATTGTTATCACCCACAAACATGATAAAAAAAATTGATAAAGTATTATAATTCATTGAAGCATATCACACTAGATTTTAGGGATTTTGTTAAAATAGCTATTTAGGTACATCACTCAAAATCTTTTCTGAGTAAAGAGAACTTTCTTTATTTACAGGACTACAGATGTTCTGAAATTTAAGATGCCTTCATTACATCAGTTAACTCATGTGATGTCAGTGGTGGTGATATCATTCCTTCTAAAGAAGTATATTGAAGTCAGAGTGCAGCATCAAGAGCTGAGAGCCAAGTATGAAGGGCTGGTTTCATCATGCAGAGGGGATCCTTATGCCACACATTTCAATGACAAGAAAGATAACGTTTGCAGCTGTCCTGGATTTGATGCAAGAAGTTCTTTTCATTCCCAAACTCATGATTTGCCTAAAAACACTCAAGTGCATTACATGCAACACCAGCCTAGTACTACAAGAAGTGAACTTTACATGTCAGACAGTCAACAGTCTCGTGAACTTCTGATTGATGACTTTGGTCGGACAGCAGGGTATGTTGCAAAGGGTAGGTCCATCGAGGCACCATCCTCTGAAAGCATGACCTCTGAGAGTAGTACTGAGTGGGGTCCACAGTTACTTCCCTTAGTTCATGATGTCCCAGGAAGGCAGACTGTTGTTCAACCATCCTTTACTTCTGATGAGGATTTCTTTACAGAACTACCACAGAGTGATATCACTGGACACCATTTTAATGATAAAACTGACTGGAATGATGACATCACAATGCAGTTACAGAGTTCAGACAGCACAAGTGAGTCTGTAGGCCAGGTCAGACTTTCTCTGTCCATGGATTCTTCAAACAGTCACTTGCCATCTCATTCATTTGGTCACAACTTGGAGCATGAGATGAAAAGTGGTTTTTACTTTGGATCCTCACCGCACAAAAGAGCAAACGAAAGAGAACAACTGGTGGCTGTTACAGAAGTTACAGAAGGGAATTTGGGGGGTTGGTCTGGTGTGGTGGATGAATCTGTTTCAAAAAATGAGCAAAATGACATCATGGAGGACCTTGACCAAGAGATACAAGAAGATGAACTCAAGTTGCAGCCATTGCCTAGAGTCAGTTTGTTAAAACTGTCAGAAAGAGAAATCAAGGAACTTTCTATGAAAGGCACATCAGCAGTATGTGTAGGACACACAGTTTCAGAAAGAGCATGCAACTTTAAAAATCTCTGTTTCAATACCTATTCACAAGATTTTGTCATTCTCCACAGCAGCCAAAGCTCATTTGTTAATCTTCCGGCACATGATGAAAACCCAGTTCTTCTGGAGCTCAGTACTGTGGCAGGCCACAATGGCCATCACTTCTCATATGTTGATATTCCTGCAAAAGAATTAAAACAGTTTAATGTATATTTAGTACCTAACATCACTGTCATCTTCGCAAGATTTAAACCTGATAACATCATGCATGTCTTTCATGATGACATTATTCCACTCTTACACACTTTACATGGTTTAAAGCTGAAACCCACAACAGGATCAGGGAAATTTCCAGTGGCATTATTTCTTGCAGATAAAAGTGGTGGCAACGATTTTTTAGAGTTGTATGAAGTGTTAGTTAATAAGGATGTGTTCACGATGGAGAGTCTTCAGGCTGATAAATCAGAGAGACTAGTGTGTTTTGAGGAGGCACAAGTTGGGCTTTCAAAAGCTACAGTCTGGTATCAGTATGGATTTTTCAAGCCCCAAGGCCATTTAAATACTTCCCAAGTCCTGGCAGACCATATAAAAAATGTGAGCTCACATTTTCTACACTATTTTTCCAATGAGTGTGTCTTCTGTGGCATGGGCAAATATATGGTTCTCATTGTGCGAAAAGAAACACGACTTATTGTTAATGAAATGGAGCTGGTTACAGCCATCACCCAAGAGTTCCGTGTGAAGGTTATGACTGTGAGTTTAGAGACACACAGTGTAGCAGACATGATGCCAATTATTCACCACTCAATGGGAATTGTTGGCATGCATGGATCTTTGCTATCAATGGCCATATTTCTACAGCCTGGTAGCTTTTTAGTAGAGCTTTTCCCTCTAAACATCAATCCATCCAGATATGTCCCCTATAAAACACTGTGTGAAATTCCTGGCATGAATATTATATACAGGGCATGGGTAAACAAAGAACCCCATAATTCCATTTCTCATCCAGAAAGGCCTCCAGAACTTGGTGGAATTCATCATTTGCCTGTGAAAAGCCAACAAGTTATCTTAGCCCAAACAGAAGTGCCAGACCATTTGTGTTGTGAAGACCCATCTTGGCTCTACCATATTTTCCAGGACACAGTTCTTAATATTCCTCAAGTGCTTGATGTGATCAGAAGTGCAGTGCAAGAGGCAAAGAAATACATGTTGGAAAAACAAGCAAGTAGCAGAGTACTGCAGAATAACGCTGCAGAATCTCACGAAAAAGTTTACAGCAGGGATCATCGTTCCTTGTATCCGGATGCAGATGATAGAAAACAAGTGTTATCAAATTCACAGTTAGTGCCTGGACCCACTCATCATCCTTCATGCAAGTTGGAACTCTATGGAGACATGAATGCAGCCTTGACTGTCAGATGGCAACCACCTTGGAACTTGGGACTTATTCTGGGAAAGCAGATTGAATATAATATATTAGTGCAAGATAGCAACTCTGAAGAACACTTTTCTGTTAGTGTTGGGAATATGAACGAGTACAGAATTTCAGAACAGATTAAAGCAAGGACTACATACAGAGTATGGGTGCGTTGTATATTGGATGGTGTAGAAGGACCTTACTCAAGTATGACAACATGTGATTAGACACAGGCTTCCACCAACTGTTCCTAAAATCACATAGCTTTTGTTTGTTTGTTTGTTTTTTTTTGGTAATGTCACTAGCTTTTTGTAAAATACCCCAGCACTTAGTAGGGATGTCCTTTGAGTTTGTTAAATTTTAAATGGATGCTGACATTTTACAGGCTTAGAGTTGATACAGTCAAGTCAGAAATTGTTTTCTACTGTTGACCTCTACTTTGTCTCATATGTTGTAAAGTGCTTGTAGTGAGATGACTTAACTACTTAATTTACAATAATCTTTGAGATTATTCTTTCCTATGCTGATTTTTTGTCAGCTAGCATGACAAAAGAGGTGGGGGTGGGGGAACAGAAGAAAAGACTGAATGGGAGTCGGGTGTGTATGTGTATGTGTGGGTAGGGGGATGAACAGGAGAGGGTGATGCAGGTAAATGAGACACATATGGCATCATTTGCATGACTATGCTATAACAAACACTGTCCTTCACATATGGCTAGCAGTTGCACTGGGTACCCATGAGTTTAATCTTCAGTAGCCATAAGCTTGCTTGACCTCTCCAATGTCTTTATATATATATTTTGTGTATATTATATACATTATAAATGATAGATTTTAGATATGTTAACAATATTGTCTTTGTAGAAAAAAGTCACAAGTGACAGGCATGTCAAGTACTCTATTTCTTAATCTATGCATGCATATTGCATGGAAATATAGATGAAATGTTGACTTAGTATTGAGAAGAAACTTTTGATGTTTGGAATACATGCTGAAAGTTGAAAATCTTGCCCCCTCCCCACCCCGACCCCCCAAAAAAAGTGTGAGAAGGACAGGTAACAAGAAATTAAGAAGAAGAAAGAAAAAAATATGGAAAATTTGCATTATTTTATTTAAGAAGATACACCTTAACCAAGAGGTCTTTAGATATACCATCAGACTGTGCTATGCACATGTACAATTAGTTATTTCAGAAGTAAGAGTTGTCAACAACAAAGATATTCTAATTGCAGGTGCATGATAATATAACGGCTTGTACTGAAATCATTATCCCACGAAAGACAGGACAAAGAGAACCCAATTTTCTCTGGAGAGGTCCCCTTGGACACACAACGTTATTTACGCTTTTGTCCATGGAGATCGAGGGCGAGGCGGGGTGCATAGCAGCGGATGCCTATCATACCAGCACATACTGTGTCCTTGTCCTCGGGTTTGGTATAAAGAAGCCACAAACATGGCGGTCCCCCTCCCCTGTATGAGATCCGGAGCAGCCTCCTTAGGTTCTCATTCTCGAATGCCTGGATTTTCCTTTCCATTTCGGCGAGCAGAGTCCAACTGTTACATCCGTAGAGTAGGATCGGTTCAGATCGGCCTTTCACCAAGTCAAATGACAGTGTGATGGTCATGGAAGGTTTTGAGCATGATGTTCTCCAAGAAGATATTAAGCAGCACCGGTGATATCGGGTAGATACCGGGTAGATCCTTGACGTAAGCCTTCTGTGGTGCAAACGTTAGCTCCTATTTGTTAGCTCCAAACGTTAGCTCCTTCTTCAGTGCTAAATTTTCGCATTAACTGCCTTAGCCCCTCGTGCCAGACTCTGTCAAATGCCTTTCTAAAGTCAATGAAGTTGTGGAAGAAGTCCCGCTGATGCTGAAGATGCTTTTCTATTAGGATGCGACAATTGAAGCTCTGCTCAACTGTGCTTCTACCTGGTCTGAGGCAAGATTTTTCTTCTGCTAGCTACTCCTCTACGGTGGTGCAGCTGCGGTTCTGTGTGACCTTTAGCATGAGTTTATTTCTGTGGTTGATAGGGCGTATAGTTTGCAGAAGATGTGGAGCTACGGATGTATATCCATGCATTCGGGAAAAGATTGAGATGCATTCACTTTGAGGGTTCCAGCCACGATTTTCTGGTGCTAGAAGTACCCAACTGTGCTGATGTTGTTCAGCGTGGACAAGGAAAGTAATAAAGGCAAAAGATAAAACTGAGGTCTTTGCTAACTTTTTCTACTGATGACCACTCAAATTACTTCAAAACTATTTGATCTCTCTCATAAAACCTACGATTTTCTGGTGCTAGAAGTACCCAACTGTGCTGATGTTGTTCAGCGTGGACAAGGAAAGTAATAAAGGCAAAAGATAAAACTGAGGTCTTTGCTAACTTTTTCTACTGATGACCACTCAAATTACTTCAAAACTATTTGATCTCTCTCATAAAACCTACGAATCCCATCAAAAATATACTAAATCTGCATCGTCACTCATCGTTTAAACATCCAGTCTAATTAACATCAGCATCTCCATCTACAGACGCACAGGAGACGATCGATGGGTGCATTCAGTTCGTACCGAGATGACCTTTCAAGTTGCAAGTGTAAGCGGGACTGATTCTAAGAGAAAGACATTTAAAAAATACTCTCGGATTTTACTGGCTGACTCCAGGATGGCTTTTGTAACTGTCTGTAACCTCAATGAGGCTAATTTACCATCGATTGTCGCTTGACACCGACTTCATTGCATTGGTGTCACGTGATAGCTGCGCCTGCCACAGACAGCGATGAGTGTGTCTGTTGGAAAGAACGATGACAGGACTGCATCAGGATTTATTTATTTATGACTTGTGCTACTAGTACAAGTAAACAGGTAATATTTTGTGGCACTGAATCAGGATAATTTACATAAAAAGATATGTTCAAAAGGAGTAAAAAGAAAAATTAAAAGTAAAAGAAGGAAAATGTAAATGTACAGGAAATTCGATAATAATAATAATTCCAGCAGCAATTGTCGAGAGATGCGGATGACGCTAATGAGAATTGGTTTTTCAGCCCCAAGACTCGTGGCTCTGAAAGCCATGCATTCGATTTTTGCTGTAGAATTAGACAGCCCCTGTAGCTCTGTGGCGGCGAGCGAGAGACAAGCAAACGATAGCCATAACTACAAGTTCGAAGTCCTGCACCAACTATTAAAAAGAAGAACAATAATTCTTACAAACAAACAAATCGGCACAGACAGCTCGGTATCCTGCCAAAACGTGTTTTCAAGAGGGATAGAGGGATGGATGGAAAGAAAGAAAAGTAGAGAACTGAATTGTTTCAGCCTTCACATACACCAGGCCTGAAGTGATTTGCTCTTTGCTGAAGAAGTCAGAACCGGAGAAGATAAGGCGGCGATCATCATCATCCATCATCATTGGAAGACCGGTTAATAAAGTTTGGAGCAATTTGAACACGTGTATATCAGACACAAATGTTGCTGTAAGCGTGAGGGCCACCTCTCAACGACACCAACTCCACGACAACAAACCACAAAAACCGTTATTACAGTTTGGAATAGCTTGAGCTATACGTGTTTCTATGTGTCTGTCATAAATAAATGTCAGTTTGCATGCCTAATAATCGCAGGTAAGTTTCCTCCTCACAGAAACCCACGGTTGGCAGCTTCCCGGCATTAATTCTCTTACACATCTTCAACGCATATCTTCGAATGCAAAAATGCAAAAAATTGTAAAATGAAAAATATCAACACAAAAATAATCCATAAAGAAATCAAAACAAATTTAATTAATTGATTTAATTTTACAGATACAAAAGACTGCTTCGAGAAAGACTGTGAAGTCCGAGTGTTGACGAACAGTAACATTTAGCAGTCAACACAAACAGACGGCGAAACATCGTGCTGTGTGAACACAACGTGTGTCTGAAAGTGGGTGAACACTTGTGTGTGGTTGTCATTCCACTAAGTCAGACAAGAAGAGTTTGTCAACGAAAGTAAGAAAGTAAAGAAACATAAGAGAAAGAGAAAATGGAATGAGAGAGAAAGGCCATAAGAAAGCCTTATGACATAACAGCGACGATGAAGTTTTTTTTTTTTAACAGAGGCCGTTCAACACCTGTTATTGACAGACGATTGTCAGATATTTTTACTGTGGATCCACCCGGACACATGCTAGGTTCTAGCAACTGTCGGAACAACAGGGTGCAGCAGACGGCACAAAGATGTATTTTCAGCACGGTAACATGAGAACCAATCAAGAAGAAGCAAACACCTGAGAATGAAAGGATATCCAAGTATTGTATCGAGCGCAAGGACGGCGGGATGGAGAGGGAGTGACTATGAATGTCGAGCTCGTCTTTGAAATTTATTGTTTCGTCTTCGTCTGTGACCTTTAAAGAACACATTCGATCGTGCCGTTACTAAATTATGACTGGGATGAAGAAAATACGTGTTTGTGCGTGTGTGTGTTGCATAAGTTATGCATGAGGAATAATAAACTTGTATGCCCTTTGAGCACTGAACATAAAGGACTTTGACTGATATAACCCACGTTCCCTGATCCTTTGTGGCTAGACAACATGCATTTTCGTTTTAAAACAAGTGCGCTTGTTTACTTGGAACAAAATTAGATTTTTTATACGAATATTTAAAAAAATACACAGAGTAAAAAACATGGAGGGGGGGGATGTTTGAGAGAGCTTATGCGAAAACACACTGATCACAGATACTGGATTTTCTTTCTAAGGTTATGAGATTAAACCGTCTGGAAAGTGATAGAAAACAAAAACAAATCCTGATCCATCTTTGAGGTCACAGTTGCTTTCCCCCTGATTGCTGTCCTCTTGATTTATGGACGGTCGTGTATGGTTGTT
>SRHC01000005.1:238910-251491 GCA_004794325.1 Pomacea maculata | reverse complement strand
GGTTCCAGCAACTGTCGGAACAACAGGGTGCAGCAGACGGCACAAAGAATATTTTCAGCACGGTAACATGAGAACCAATCAAGAAGAAGCAAACACCTGAGAATGAAAGGATATCCACGTATTGTATCGAGCGCAAGGACGGTGGGATGGAGAGGGAGTGACTATGAATGTCGAGCTCGTCATTTAAAAATGTCTTTGAAATTTATTGTTTCGTCTTCGTCTGTGACCTTTAAAGAAGAAATTCGATCGTGCCGTTACTGAATTATGACTGGGATGAAGAAAATACGTGTTTGTGTGTGTGTGTGATGAGTTATGCATGAGGAATAATAACCTTTTATAAAAGACTTTGACTGATATAACCCACGTTCCCTGATCCTTTGTGGCTAGACAACATGCATTTTCGTTTTAAAACAAGTGTGCTTGTTTACTTGGAACAAAATTAGATTTTTTATACGAATATTTAAAAAAAATGCAAAGAGTAAAAACATGGGGGGGGGGGGGGGGGNNGGGGATGTTTGAGAGAGCTTATGCGAAAACACGCTGATCACAGATACTGGATTTTCTTTCTAAGGTTATGAGATTAAACCGTCTGGAAAGTGCTAGAAAACAAAAACAAATCCTGTTCCATCTTTGAGGTCACAGTTGCTTTCCCCCTGATTGCTGTCCTCTTGATTTATGGACGGTCGTGTATGGTTGTTTCCCACGCACAGCGCCCACAGTATGGCACGACGGCATTTCCCTGTCCTCCAAGATGCGGAGGAGGTTTAGGGGAAGGGTGAAGGATGAAGTAGCCAATGTTCCAACAACAGGAATAACTGACTCGGCTGAACTTGGAATTGTTACCCCAAAAAAAAAAAAAATGAAAAAAAAGAGAAAACATTGGTTTTGGGTTTTAATATGTCTAGTTGGACAAACTTTCTTTTTTCCACCTAGAAATTTATACTTTTATATCCAACAACGTGGCTATTTTTGGCGATTAAAAGTGAACACGAACGACGAGGGACGAATAAAATCGCTGATTGGAAACTGGAGGTACCGGCATGCCGTGCTGGTAGCATCGTCTGCTGACAGTGGAGGAGGGGTTGGGGGCTCCTGTTACGTGCGACGGATGTGACGTGGTGAGAAGCACTGTCTCTGTATAAGAGGGCGGAGCCTAGTGGCGACAACAACATGTCAGCACGTACACCACGGACAGCACGTTCGAAGCCCGCTGCTTTCACGGCGTCGTCAGAACCTATGTGGCGTCAGTGCTGGCGTTATCTGGGGCGTCAGTGCTGGCGTTATCTCCTGGTCCGATTCCTTCCGTCTCCCGCTGACGCACAGCAGCCGGCAAATGTATCGACTTGAGAGCAGAGACGGCGTTGGGCGGACGGCAGATGGTCGTCTTACGGCGAACAGGAGCGACAGTGCTGCACGTGCTGGTCAAGGCGTTAAGCAGCAGCAACAATTGTCAAGACTGTCCAAGACTGACGACTCCTCGGTTTTGTCGCGAGATGGGTCGCGTGTAGCTGCCTCCAGGTCAAAGGTTGTAAAGGAAGGCAGGAGGGCACCGCTTGCGAGTGACCCCGGCGCAGCCTTCTTCGCTTCTGCGGCGAAGAGTGTCCAGTCCCGTGTGACGTCTTCGGTCAGACCAGCTTCCTTGCCAGACGCCCCGGTCACAGACCGGAAGAAGAAAGGAATAATATCCTCACGTGCGCGCATGCACGTTGTTGATTTACATCTGCCCTGCATTCCAGGGACTCGGTCCTCAAGGTGTCGGAGCAGCATGGCAAAGAACAGTGGACAGACGCTATCCCAAGCCGTCTTTGATCAACGAGCATTTGGAGTTCAAGAAGACAGGTCACAACGGTCAGAAGTTCCGTTGCCAGCGGATTTAACGTTGGAAAAGGGAAAGTCATCTACCACACCGAACACTCCGTCGCTTGCAGATGTAACCAATCAAAGGTCTTCTGGTAAATCGCGTCCCTTGTCAACAGTTGGAGCAGGTCAAAGGCCACTTGTTTCCAGCATTACGACACCTGAAGTTGTAACGTGCGATGTCACCTTTCAGGTGACCAACGCCGTCGTCCCTAAGCCAGTATCGCCATCATGGAAGGACAAACATGTTCTAGAGGGACAAAAGGGTAGCTTTTACTGGGATCTCCCACTACAACCCTCACAACATCTAGCCACCGTGTATCCACATGGGTCACAACAGTCCATTAAAAATGATCTTGAACTCCACGACAACGGGGAGACCGACGATTTCAACTTAACACAAACAGGTTTCTTGAGTTCAGAGACGAATGTTCTCTGCAGCGAATTTACCCTAAAGCTTGAACAAGGGACAGTTCCTGCTTCCCACAAGATGGTAGTCGAGGAGAGGGGTACAAAGGACAGATACGAAAGTACTGAAAGTAGAGGTACCGAGCACAGAGGTACGACAGAGGACGAGGCGCGGGAAGAGGGGGAAGGCAGATTTTCCAGAGACTTGGGCCCAGCTTCCCTCTGCTTGACTTCAAAGAAAGCCGCTGGCTACCCGTGGCTAACGTGGAGTTCAGTTATTCATGTGAGTACAAAATCAGACATAGGATTCTAACGAGACCTCTACATAATGTGTATACGATCAACACATAGAATTAACTTTGAAGATTTGGAAATAGAAGTCTGAAAGTGGAGGTCAATTGGTCATTGTCATGGTCTACTTATCTTCCCTTTATCATGCTTACCTCCCTTCCACCCCTTTCTATTACTGTTCCTCCATTTATCGTTAACACATTTACATGTTTACACTCTGTGCTGTTGTGAATGACGACGGGGACTAACGGCAGGAATCGTTAAATTACACCACACGTGATCTCCATGGTAACGCATCAAGGTTTTCAAAACAACCTTCAGTATTAAGTAAGTGGTACAGAATACCCTTGTCCAGAAATAAAAATTTTCCGTAGATTGCTAGCTCTTCAATTCAGAGACCTCCAGAACTCTGACAACAGACCGCACTGAATCGACTTTGTGACCTTCTCCCCAACGAATCGCACAAAGAAACTGATCTGACATTAGACAGAGGAGGCAGACAATATGGGAGGAAGATGATTTGGTGTTCTAAGAGCCAGCAACTGAGGCTATATAGGCGGCCAGCCTTGTAAACAAATGCCACACACAAAGAACAGTTTGCCCGGACATTTGACATACTGTATAGGTTAAGACTTCAGACATGATGTATAACTGTTGTATACGAGTTTAGGCTCACCCATGAAGCAGTCCATGCTAAGTTAGATTAAGCTTAACTGACGTTTGCATGCGTCCGTGCGTGTGTCCTGACAGCCAGACCAGCCAGACCTGCAGCCAACGGCCCAGCAAAGGCTAGCTGCAGCACAGGACCCCAGCTATATCCTCCATCTCGTACTCCACGTGGAGGATCTCATCGGACAAGGCCAATACGGCAAGGTGAGAGTGTCGCGATGGCAGGTGCTTGTTGTCTTCTGTGACTTGAGGCCGGGAATGTTTGGGTAACTGGGCACTTGGGTATGGTCTGCGCGAGGGCTGGTATTGCACGTGCACAAAAAATAAATAAATAAAAAAATAAACACACACACACACACACACGCAAAAACAAAGAAGAATTACAGCGTCAACTTGTTATCTCGTCATATCCCTCCTCTCGCCACACTTTATGGCAGAACGGCTTTGTCCCCAATAATGAGCTCTTCCCATCCTTAATTATGGATCATACAGTGTCTTTATGTCGCCTTTGGCCCCAATGTCTGTGTTCGGCGAATGGTTGCAAGATAACGAGTTGGGTGTAGAAGAAGATTTGTGAGACGAGACGCAGACGAGTTGTTTTTCGGTAAGGATCGGACGACAATGCACGTGCGTGTGGCCATCGGACCCGAGATCTCCGGGGAGACAGATGGAGAACATTCACGAACGTACACCAATATGCACGAACTATTTACATGTGCTCGGGGTTTTTCATGTAAATGCTTGCACACACACACACACACGCGCAAGTTATAAAGCACATCTCTGTGTGTTTGTGTGTTTATTTGAAGGTCTATGCTGCTACTCTAAGAAATTCAACATGTAAAACTGGACAACGGAGATTCGCTTTAAAGAAAATAGCAAAACTCGGCGAGGAGACCAAAGTCCATGCTCTGGCCGAGCAGCGGGCCTTGACCACCGGCCTTTCGTGTCCCTTCATCATTCAACTTGTCTCATGCTTCCAGACCAAGGTACCAGACATGTAACTAGGTTACTGTGTCTGCTCGATTGTGTACATTTGTTTGTATGTCTGAATTTGTTCATGTTTGCTTTATGTGTGAGTTGACAATGAATGTGAGTGGTACGGTTGTGTGAGGAGGGGAGATCAGTTTTGTATTTACTATTCTAAAACCATTTAATGTGGTGTAAACGCATATTTCAATTATCTTTGTTGCTTTCGGGAAACTCATTTTGTTAAACCTTGAGGAAGCAAAGAAACTCGTCATCCTCTGTCTGTGTGACTGTCCATCTGGTCACACAGCTAAAACAATTCCTTAATAGGTGTAAAGCTTTGTCGTCCAGTTATTGCCAGTAAATGTCAAATGTAAGAGTGATACCATTGACTAGCAATATAATCTTTTGTGTAAAGTCTTCAGTTTTATTTTATTCCATGTTCTCATTTCACTCACCAGCTGGCTTTCTTCCTACTGATGGAGCTGGCTGAAGGGGGACGACTGACAGACCTTCTGACCCGCTTTGGACGACTTCCGGAGGTCAACGTCCGGTACGTCAGTATGTGTTTCACAACCAATGACACGAGTCGGGAAGCTCATTGAATGGAAATAAGATGGATGGATGCGTGAATTGAAGAGAAAACGACTTCCCTCACCCTACCCTCCAGGGGAAAAACCCCCATTGTTGTTATTATTGTCTTAATGATGGCAATCACCAGTGACACACTTGCAGTTCCATTGCATGCACTGGGAGGCATACACCTAGGTACAGTGTGCCATTCATCTTTCACATTTCAACTGCATGAGTTTTAAAGGCTAACCTTCCAGCTAATGTGATCCATCAAAGCTGTCTCTGACTGGTCAATAATAACAAGTACTCATTACTGTTTCTTGAAATCAGATTTCCTATTTATAGCTCCACGTGGGACAGTCGCTTTTAATAACAAGGTGGGTGTTTGGTTAGCTAGGAAATGGCATCAAAACACTACCTTAATCGATAACATAAACATTGCAGATGTTTACTCTAAATAAAGAATTGAGCAGTTTTGATCGTCTGAAAAGAAAGAGGATAAAAAACGGTCCTAAATTATTGAAGGTGTCCATGCCCTCCTCCCACTCCCGCACATGCGGGTAATGAGTGTCCATTTGCTTCACTTAGTCATTAAATATTTATCTTGTTCCATTATGGGATATTTTCTTCTGCACAGGTTTTATGCGGCTCAGATATTCATTGCGCTGTCTTTTCTTCACGAACAAAACATACTGCACAGGTGAGGTTTATGGTTATAGTCAGCATCGCCACTGTAGGTCGAGAGATAACGATGCAGAATGATAAAAATATGGTTGCCAAGCGACATGTCTTAATGATGGCCACCACTTTCTTGACAAACAACACACTTGCAGCTGCCACTTCGTAAAATGGTAAGAAGACGACGACGACGATGACGACGACGATGATGATGACGACGACGATGTGAAGCAATCAGTCTTTACTACAGCTAAGCTGTCTTTGTTCAACGGCTTATTTGTGGTATACCTCACTTACAGAGATCTGAAACTGGACAATGTGCTGCTGGACGGGGCAGGATTCATCCGCCTCTGTGATTTCGGCCTTAGCGTGGACGGTTTCCAAGACGACGGCCTAGTCAATAGTCCCTGCGGCACGTTTGTGTACGTGGCCCCCGAGGTATGCTGTGTGTTGCTCCGGAGGTACGCTGTAGGTACTTTGTCCATGTGGCTCCATTTGTTCTGTCGACAAACAGCCACCCCTCCCCTTCATGCTGGGGTAGAGTGGTGGTGATGGTGGTGATGGTGGCTTGTCTAGCTCCGATCAACAGTACGTGAACGTCCTTTGATCTTTTCTTTGATGAGTAGGCTGGCTAGAAGCTCCCTATGAGGGCAATGATGACAGTAGATGCACGTGTGTGTGTGTGTTTGAGAGAGAGAGAGAACTACCAGCCTACACTTTATTTGTGAATATTTTAGCATGTTTCATTTATTTTGACATAATCTTGATCATGTATCACTAGAGTCAAGCTTTAAGGACTAGGTAGCATTTTCTGGTCAAAGTCTTTAATTAACGGCTGCTTCGGCGAAATGCAAATGTGTGTATGCTTAATAGGGGGTGTGGGGGATAACATATTATGTAGTGAATGTGCCTTGGTGTTTTGATTATAACTATTTTCAGGTCTTTCGAAATTCATATGGCAAGGCCGCCGACTGGTGGTCTTATGGCGTACTCCTGTACCTTATGGCTACCGGAAGAGTAGGTATCCTATGTATATTCTTTCATGCGGTTGTGAAAAAAGTGAAACTTTATATAAATATTCATAAATACGTATATGTTAAATGGCTCAACTGTGCTTCTACCTTTCTACTCACCCACCCCACCTACACGCTCGCACGCACAAACTCTCAGTTCCTTACTAGTTCTAGAAATGTGAAGGAGTCCCCCGCCCTCACTCCCACGCTCTATCACTGGGGAGTTGAAGACATTAATTTGTTTCTTTTCTTTTTTCGCTGCTTGATGTCTTGTTTTTCAGCTACTACCATTTTGCAGATGCCATACCTTCTTAGTCATATCCTTACTGCTTTGCAGCTTCCATTCGGCGGCAAGAACATAAAGGAACTCTTTGTTGCCATCACTCGGAGGGAGCCGTTCTACGACAGTTTCCTCAGCTCAGCTCTCGTGTCCCTTCTGAAAAGAGTAAATGTTGACAGCATCACCTGCTAAATCTTTAGCACTCTTTTTCTTGTTTTATTCCTTCCTTCTTTATTTGATTGACTGACTGATTGATTTTCTCGAAACGTAAAAAGCTACTGGGTTTTTTTTTCTTATTCAAGGATGGCTCTGAGTTTTTATTTTCTCAGTAGCACTTTTATTCTTTGAGTTTAGCTGTGATATCTATTAGCTGTGCGTTATCTTCATCATCATCAACAACATCGTTGTAACAATTTTCATTATTTGCTCGTCCTCTTGCACGTGCCTGCATGTTTGATACTCTTTCTTCCTCTCTTGTTCGTGTGTTTTCTTGCTCTCATTTCTTTTTCTCTGTCCCTTTTCGACTTCCAGTCCAGTCCTTTTTATTTTCCTGCTTCTACCTAACATCATACACAATTCATCGATCCTAGGGAAATCACTCCGAAGACGTTCACAAAAAAAGGTAACTAAAAAGAAACAAAAAAACTAAGGTAAAGGTAAAGGTAATAACCTAACCCTTTTTCGGTTGTTGGAGAGTGCAGTGTTCGAGATCCCACTTTTCTCTAGGCTAGCTTTTTTGTGGGGGTTGTGTTTGAATATCTTCTCATTCCCGACAGGTGGGCTGGCGAAGGGAAGTTCGCTGCACCTCTTGGGTACCGAGCATGCGCGCCTTTGCTTCCACTTCCTCAGAAACTGTCTAAAGACCTTTCTTAATTGATTACAGTACCACTTGTCAAACCTCTGTAGTGCCTTAAATCCCACTGAAATGGCGAATGTATTGCCAGTGTGTTGTCAAACAAGCTTGAACTTAGTATGCTGGCCGATGTTCTAAAGTCCCTAACGTTGGTTCGCAAACCATCGGGCTCCCGTGACCTTTACCTAGACCTTTGGTCGAACGTTCGACGGCCTTTGCCCCTTCTTACGGCCTTCACGATTTGTCCCGAAACAGGGATCGAGGGACGACTAGGTGCAGTCTTGATTTATATGGAGTCTGTAGAACCAGGGATGTAAAAAAAATTGTCTAAATTGACGTCAGTTCCGGTATCAGCAGGAAGCCCGCATGCAGCTCTAACCTTACAGCAGTTTGCCGTGGTTAACCCTCCATCCGTGTAAGGGGCCAGAGAATGAAACATCGAAACATCGTCATTGTCATCATTATGATTATGACATCTAATCATTGCATATAGTCGTTGTCTTTCTCCCAACGCCCGGATGTCAACAGTTGCCTTAACTGTCCAATGTTTATTATTACTAATTGTGGAATTTTATGTTTTGTTTTTGCTGCTTTCTTGTATAGTGTTGCTGTTGTCCTCGATGGTCAGGCACCAGTGTAACATCAAAATCATTCAATTCGATTCATTCAATTCTCTTTCTTCAGCTTTTAAGCAAGTCTGCGCGCGATCGTCCCGGGTACAAGTCTTCCGATGATAAGCGCCCCCTCGCGGCCGATCATTTCTTCGCTGGCGTTGATTGGCTCCGTCTGCAGACTCACTCCGTGACGCCTCCCCCGCTCCCTAAACGCCGTACGTTGAAATAATTTTATCAGCTTAGAACATACTTCTTGACATACTTCATGGTACCAGTGGTCATGGGTCCCGCAGGTTTTCTTCTAATTAATTTGAACTATTATCACTGTCCCTGTGTCTTACTAAACAATTTTCGTGGAATGTTAATTATATTGATTATGGGTTTCATATTAAGGTTTTTAATCCCCCTCTCATATGAATATCTAGGAAATCAATATTCACTATCCACAAAAATAAAACCATTTTAATATATTTTCGCAAAGTTGTGCGCGGCCCGAAAACAACATTCCTGGAATGAGTTGAACTGTTTTTTTTTTTAATCCCTTTTACTTGGAGTTTGTTTGTTTAATATCGGCGTGCTTCTGGGATTTTGAATATCACGGTCTGGGATGCTGTAGACTTAAACTTAAAAACCTTGTGGAGGCGTGCCTGCGCGTGTGTCAGTGAATGTGTACGCACGCACCATGCGTCTTGTACGTTTTCAAAACGGAGGGTGGGTTCTTCAGATGCAGAAAAAACAGTATCTCTGGTTGGCTTAGCTGATCGATTGTTGTATCGATTTTCCTCGGCCCTTTCACATCCCTAAGGCCTACATTAATGACTGCTTCATCCGATGCCAGCTGATCTCATTCTTTGCCCACAGGCCTGCAGACAAGTCGACCATCAGAGAACTTGTCGTCTGCTGCCTCCCACGCTTTCCTCTCCGCATCCTTCCCCGCAGCTCAGAGCCTCTCCAGTCCTTTGCAACGTGATTGGCAGTCGAAGACGACGAGGTCAGGGTCACTCAGCATGACTGGACTTCCGGCTGTTTAACTCCCTTGGAGCCTTCCCCTCAATGCTTCGCTGCAAAGTGTCTCTCGGTGACTGTGCTGGTCTGGAGTCGAACTCATTGCTTCCCACCCCGACCCAAACATGACTTATAAAGGTTCAAACCTTCGTCCTCAGAACAAGAAGTCATATGCTGAGACCTCCATGCACTGTGTCCAACCGCGTGTGCTGCTCACTCAAAGACTAGTGCTGCCAGAAGAGGTTAAGCTCGGCTTTGACTTGGATGAACGAAAATGAATTCTCTTATCATAGCGGTTACACAATTACACTTCGCATTAAATACTGCGGTAACCTAATGCCGACCATGCTGCTAATTCTTCGGTGCATGCGAAGCGTACACGTGCTTTTGACTTGATGAGGCTGAATACGTGATGTTCCACACGAGCACTTGTGTGTGTGTGCATGCTGTATTTGTTCTCTATTGTTGTCCTTCCCTTCTGCAGAAAGACAGAAGAGAATACTTGTTTGTGTGTGTGTGTGGTGCTGAGAGAGAAGAGAGTCTGTACGCGTGCTTTGATCACTACAATACCTAATATAGTCAACTAGAATGCATCGTCGGAAGCTTAACCTTCAGAAAATCGCTCCCCAAAGACCGAAAGGACTTTTTTGTAATGTGTCACGTAGCTTGTCCACGCGCTCCAAGGCTGTTACTCTTCGTGAGCTACATGGAATCCATCACGACTGCAAAGTGGTCCTCGCGTCAAGCAATAAAGTTAACTCAAAAAAAAAAAAAAAAAGAAAGAAAGAAAGAAACAAACAAACAAACAAAACTCGCAGCTATAAAGAGAAGATTGGCGTGGTGGATAGACTATTTTCGTAGAGTTTTCGCATGCGCCAGACATATAAACAGGGCACGAAACAATCACACGACATTGACAGACATTAGATTCAAGATAATTTATTTGTCGAGAAAGTTGCTTCCTCCTAAGTGCGATCTCGCATGATCAGGGAAAGAGATGGTGGACATGGGGAAACTCCTGATGCCTTGCCTTGCGAACACTGAACTACAGGGCGCTACCCAGACAGTTGGGTTCAACCGATTAATTTGTTTGGAAGATGCTCCCGTCAGACTATAATTTGGCATTGTGGGGAAAATAGCCATGCAGAGGCCGAGAAGAGGAGTACTGAAGATAATCACTACAAAGAGGTGCCATAGCTGCATTCAAATACGGTACCTTGAAGCGCACAAAGACCCGTGTCACCCTGGGGACCAAATCAACATTGTCGACGTCTTCTGTAAATAAATGTGTTTTTATGGCACTTGGCTATCTGCTCCCCCATGGCGAAGATATTCTGCCTTTAATTAATAAAATGGGAATTACTTGTATTTATGTTTTTAATAACACGAATTGCTATTAAACATCTGTTGCAAAGCTATAGTGTTCAGGTATTTTGAGGTTTTGAGTGATCAGGGAAGTAACTCGATCTCGAAGAATGGATGGGGGTGGTGGGGGAGCCAGCATCTGCGCAGGGGAGATAAAGCATAGACGTATCAAGCAGTGAACTCGTTTGTTTACTTTTAATTAGTTGCTTATAAGATCTCTTTTGAGGTGTTATGTTTGGTTTCAAGAAACTAAATTCTTTTACGAAATCGATTACCAGCTGCTGCGAGTTTGTTACCCTGCTGAGTAGGGTAGAAGGGTGTTCGGGTATGGTTACTATTTCCCTTGCAGGAATAGGAAGAAGCGTTGATCTACAAGCTTGTACGATGGACAAAATGAGTGGCGACAAAGAAAGTATTTCTAAGAGGGAAATGGCCAGTCTGGTGGAGTATTTGTTGCTATTTGCATTTTTCCATCTAGTGTGTGTGACATCTTTGATTTGGTAGCTACATGGAACCAGCGTGATCAGGTTTTGTGTGTGTACATGTTTGTAAACGTAAACTCACCACAGCTTGTTTTGATTTTCCATTTCCTAATGAGACTTTATGTTCAATTTTGTTTTCCATCTATTTTTGTAATTGACAGTGGCAATATGGTTGATCAAGGAAAGATCAAAATAGGTCCACAGTTTCACAAAGTGAATTAATATCTCTTCTCTGTCACAATGAAGTCAAAAAAGGTTGGTCGGGATGGCAGTATGTGGAGATAGCAGTCAAGCAGAAAGTCACAGGTGAAAGAGGCTGCATGCAACAAAACAGTCTAACAACATAAAGATACCAGCAAGTATAAGAAAACGAAGGGCACTAAAATACAAAAAATAAAACTCCAGATGTCTGCAAGAGAAATGAAAAAACGTGAAATCACGAACTAATATCGGTCCGTGTTGAGATTAACAAGCCATAGGGGCCGGAAATCTCCACTAGAGAATGATGAAAAAGGGAATTAACTGCGTCAAACTAGCTACGCCAACTTCCCGTGTAGTCAACGATTCTCTCCCTGAGCGCCTCCGCTCAATCGTGTAGAGACGTTATGGCCCATATGTTACTTACATTGAACCATTTATATGTATATCACTTATTCCACAGGTTACACTGAACAGATGTAGTGTATATTCTGTAGAGAACGTGCAGTTTTCAAAATATCTCTTTAAATGTTACCTTCCTTTCCCTTTCCTTTTGAGGAAATGTCAAATTATTTGTGCGTACAAAGTTGCCTCCCTTTAAAAGAATCTCGCATGCAGAAAACAAAGTAATGTATTCTGCTTTGGCAGTCTTCGTAAGTTTAGGGTAAAGTTTGAAAACGTTTGTTTTATTTTGACATCATTTTGTCTATGTCAACATAAGTTAGCGATTTACAGCGAAAATAAAAAGTAAACTTTCTTGTAGTTCATGGTAGGCTACATTCATACACTTAACCAACCGCAGACTCAAATACTAAATAACATTGTTTCTGCATATGAAGTAAAGGTGTTTTGCCTCAGAATTTTCGATTGTCGTTTAGTTCTCAAATCTTCTTGTATAAATTTTTCAGCAGTGCAGTTTAAAAGAAGACAGAGCACAATGGCTTCTGAAAGGCAGGAAGTTGTTAGCAGTGATCTGACCACTTCAGGCATCCCGCCACCTACAGACCAACAAAAGGAGCTAGCCATTCAAGCTATGCAGGAATTTGAGAAAGGACAGTTTACTCCGTGTGTGAACACCATGACAAAGTTAGGGAATCAACGGGGCAATGATCCAAAAGTACTACATAATAAAGCCGTGGCATCATTTTATCAAAGTGGCGCCTGTGCTGTGGAGGATTTAAAGGCAGCTCTTCAGACTGTTTGTCAAATGGTATCTTTAACTACATGTACTTAGTATAATTAAGATAAACCATTGATATTTAAATTACAATTGTATTATACCTCCTTTTGATTAAATTACAATGTTTAATATTGAATATTCTGTTA